>JAEANM010012834.1:0-14646 GCA_017656035.1 Myanophis thanlyinensis | reverse complement strand
GCTCATTCCATAGGGTGGGTGCTGCCACAGAGAAAGCCCGAACCCTCGGGGTTGTCAGACGACAACGTCCAGAAGGTGGCACCCCGAGGAGGCCAACCCTGTGGGAACGCACCGGTCGGCTGGAGGCTGATGTAAACCTCCTTACCTCCTTCAGCAACCTAGCTGCAGTATTTTGTACTAAGTACTCTTGATCTGCTAAAAACAGAGTTCTCTGACCAGTACAATACAATAATCCAAATTTGAGAGTATGTATTATAATTTTGTGGCTAAGTGAGACAGTTATTAAACGAGTTTTGACTCATTTTGCAACTTTCTTGCCATACTTGAAGTGAATCACTGCAGTTGTTAAGTTAGTAACACGATTGTTAAGATGAATCTGGCTTCTCCATTGATACTACTTGCCAGAAGGTCACAAAAGATGATCACATGTGATACTGCAAATGTTTCATGCTGGAATTACCGTACATGATACCATACGGGATACTGAAACTGTCATAAATACAGTTGGCAAGTGTCCAAATTTTGATCTTGTGACTATGGTGATGTTGTGACAGTCTTAAGTGTGAAAAGCATTTTTTTCACTGCTATTGTAACTTTGAACTAAACAAATGGTTGTAAATTGAGGATTAACTACGGGGAAAAAATGAGTAGATAAAAATCGATACCATAGAAATTTGGGAAGTTAGGGAAAGTTAGAAATTTCAGCATTTACATATCCAACCAAAAACAATGGTAATGAAAAAAATATTCCTACCTTAACTTACCTGCGGTTGCGTAAGCATTTCACTGCATATCGTACCCATGTATGATTGTGTATGTGACCAATAAAATTTGAAATTGAAATTGAATTGAAATATACAAGAAATGTGTTGTTAATTAGTGAGTATAGTATATAAGATCTCTACAGATTTCTATAGTAGCTCTCAATATATAAAACAGATCTTAATTCCGTCCTATGGAAATAGGATAAGATGAAAGATAGACAGCAGTGCTGTGTGAATTTTGCAAGTCAAAATTCCTAATGTCAAAGGATGAAGACAAAGATATGATTGGATTTACTGGAATGTTGTGAATCTATGGCATAGTTCTTCCTAGTTTCTTATAGTTTTATAGTATATAAGAGTTTATTAGGAACAGCATAAATAATATTTCATCCTACTAAGGAAAACCTGACATTTGGCCAGCTAAAAAGCTACTTTGGATAACACAATACATTGATCCTGCATTTTTTTTTTTAAATGATATTTTTCCTCTTAATTTGAACATCCTACCCAAGCTCATAATATAAAGTATATTTTTAAGTCCCTGATCTTCCTCATGGCCCTCAGAATTACTGTGTTTCATAAGGATTGCTGATGAAGAAACTACTGTTCTTAGCCTGTATATATTTTCACCAGTTAATTGGTCCAATTTAATAATTATGAAAAAAAATTGGAAGGATAAATATTATAATTATTGATATGTAATCCCATATATATTTATTTGGAAAGAATTGTGTTAAGTTGAAACCGTAACAGCAAGGTTCACACAGCAAACGAAGCCAAAATTAAATAGATAACATTCGGTTTAGTATTTTCCACTCCACAAAAAATATGTTTGGGTTGCTTCCTTAAATTCTCAGTACATAAAAAAAAATGTTCATCTCTGTGAGAGCTGATGAACTTAGAAAGTATTATTGCATTGCTTAAACAGTGAGAGGATTTGACAGTTAGTGTGGCTTATATAAATTAGTGTTTTTGTCAAGAAACATTAAATCCCTCTCTAGTTAGTTCATCCTGTAGGAAGACTGCTTGTGAAAAACAGTACAGTAAAAAACAGAGGACTTCCCAAGTAACAGGTTAGATTAAAAAGTGGCTTTTAAGAGTGAGAAGTACATGAGAATGGCAATCATACTGAATTTTAATCTTGCTATACACCCCTGTGGTTCTGTCAGTGGCATTCCAGACAATCTCTTGACCTTAACAAATAGCTAAGGAGCAGTGAATTTTTTTTTTATCATCAAGCATTGTTCAGATTCTTTTCCAGATTCAACCCTCTTTATATTTTGCTTTCGTTCTGTCAAAACTAAAAAAAAATGATATATTTAAAACATCTAATTCTGAATGAGACATTTCATGCTTTTTTTGAAATTTTACTTTACTAATTGTTGTCTTAAATTAATGTTTTTCATTCTCGACACAAGTTAACTTGTTCTTGTTATAATACTCTTCATATTCAGTTTCTATTACATATTGTTTTCCTTTACTATTTTTTTATCATTGACTTTGTGGTAACATTTTTGATAGGTTGAAACATCAGTGAGTATTGATTTTTTTTATTCAAGTGTTTTGGTTTCTGTTATGGAAATTTTGGTGTATTTTTTTAAATTTCCTTGAAATCTGCCCTATATCTTGCCTCAAAATAAGAATATCACCAATATGTTAATGCCATCAGCTTTCAGTATTTCTAATTTACTAAGTAGAGAAGATTAATAAAATCAGATAGTAATAGATATATTTTGTTCAGTTCTTTAAGTATTTATGTTTTGTGGTGAGGGAAGATACTGGATTGATATATTAATTGCCCACCTTAGTGTAAAATTTTTCTTCATCATTTTTCCTTATGTATTTCTAAAATAGTTATGATTACTATATAGCTCCCTCCTTAAGCTGGTAGAAGTACATAGAGGTAACTAGATAAATTTATTGTGTACATTTGAGCTGATTTGGTCCTTCAGGAATGTATTGCAAAAGTTAATAAAAATAAGCTCATTAAAAACAGAAATTTTTTTTTGTATGGTCAGTTCAATTTTCATATAGATGCCTCTAGAGGCTATTTTTCCCCTCTGGCCTCATTTCTGCAAAATAATATCAGAGCCAGGAAATTACTGACTCAATTATGTAAATCTTTACTTAGTATATGTCTGATACTGATTTTTTTCTTTTGTTTTATTGTTGATTGAAATGAAGATAGAAAGCATATGACTTAATTCAGAAAAATACGTTCCAAAATTATACTGGTTTTATTTAGATACAATAAGGGATATCTTCTTATTCTTGTTTAGACTGTTATTACATAACTTTTGCCAAATACCATCTTATTGCAGTATTAAGAGGACATACAATTTTTTATTTTGGGGGCGTTTTTGTAATCTATTTAGTCATTTAATTCATTAAAGCAAAACACATTTGTGGTGGGGTTTTTTAGTATTAGAAATTCTCAACATACTTTTATAATTAACTGTATGTTAATTTAATAGCTCAGAAAGAATGGAAAATATTAAAGTGTTCAGGAGAATTAAATTATTATATATATTAAATCCAGTTTATTAATTAAGGCACTGGGCTAGAAATCAGGACATTATAAATTCTAGTTCCAGCCTAGCGCATGAAAGCCAGCTAGGTAACTGGGCCAGTCATTCTTTCTCTCAGCACAATACACCTCAGTGAGTTGAATAGGAGGAGGAAGGAATATTACATATGTTTTCCACCTTGAGATATTTATGAAAATAATAAAGGTGGGATAAAATATCTAATATAGATGCATTTACCTATATATACATATATACACACATACATATATTAGAGACACTTCATAACCAGTCAAAATAGATCAAGAATATGAACAGTGTGTTGATACCCAGATCTTGTTGCCTGTTTAGCGTACATAAAATGAACTACTATACAAAGATCATAAGTAACACTCCCAAACTAGGTTAAATCCGTTCTGTTTGTCTGATTTTCATTTTCTCACTGAAGAATGTTTCATTTGCCTCCATTTTGTTTTATAATTTTCAGTCCTTTTCTTTAGTCCAGTACAAACTATTTGAATTTTGTTTTTGTCTTCTAGATTATTAGGTGTTCCGCCTAGTTGTGTGTCATCTGATAAGCATGCATCTAAAATATTAATAATGAAGTTGAACAATGCTGACTGTTGTATCTCTGCAGTTGGTATCTTGAGTTTGATCAGGAATATTTAAGGAGTAGATTTTTAGTACAGTTTTTAGTCAACTGTTGGACTGCATATCATCCAATCAAAATTCAGTGGTGATCAGAATGTCATGGGATATTGATCAAATATTTGCAGAAATCAACATATTTTGTGATTATAACATCCCCATAAACGGCTAAGTAAATTGCTGTTTAAAATGTGTTAAGATGATCATAATCTGATAATACATGTTCTAGAACAATTATGGCATTATTGATAGTTAAACTATTTTAAAGTTTTATATCTTTCAATATATCAGTGTCAGAGAGACAGGTTTGTACTTCCCTTGTTCCTCTTTTTTCCTCATTTGAAGATACAGATATTTGCTCCCAGAGATTCTCAGAAATATAGTATAAACATTTGTTACTTTGCTGTTCTGGAATGCAGTTCATTTGACCTAGAAGTTCTAAATTCATTCAAAGTAAATAAACATTTATATCAGTCTTGGACTTGAATCCTGCTGTTTTATTCTGATTTCACAACTGCTAGGTGAAATATTTAGTTGTCATCGCAGAAAAATCTGACCTAAAATAAGGGTATTAGTAGGTTTTCTTTGTACCCAAGCAGTTGGCATAGTGATTTTTCCTCTTCCTTTTATTTTGAGCATATCCAAAATGTTGTTTGTTTTTCTTAGCATCCATTATCAAACCCAGCTCATTCTAAGCATTAGCTTTTCTGAGACCCTATTTTAAACGTTTGTTTGTTTGTTGATAAAACCTTTTTTCCATCTCCTATATATATCCTTCTTTCCTTTTCACTTATTTACCAACTTTTTCTATTGAATACAAAACCCGGTGTGCTGAAATATATATAAGCTAACATTAAATGAAAATTTAAATTATATCGATGCACTGATTTGTAAATTTAGATTTACATGCGTCAAGAAATAACTTTTTGTTTAGTTTATATAGTTGCATCAACAAAATATGAAATAGGAAGTGATGATTGTGTGCCAGCTAATGTAGCCTAACTTAAATTGTAAGTTCCTGGCTTAATCATATACAGTATATTGCAAGACTATTATCATAGAAAATTTTGATCTAATATAATTTTGATATAAGTGTACTGCAGTAGCAATGCATGCTACTGTGTCAATTTATTGGCAGTATTTAACACAATTTGGGTCATTTGCCATAATTGAAGAGAATACATCTGTGCCATGGGTTAATAATACTGTCAAATGAAAAGTATAATACTTATGTTTTCACAGCCCATTTTCTTTTATATGACAGTTACTATTCTGGTGCATTAGTAGCCTAAAACACATTTAATATGGAAATTATAGTTATATAACAATAATGATTTAGATTTGAATGATACTTAAGTTTTTTTCTTAATTAGGATTGTTCTTAAATAATACGGTGTGAAATATGTTTATATTTGCCATTAAATTTTACTTTTTTAATTGTTTGTAAACCTAAGGATCACTTTTGAGATTTGAAACAAGTGTTCTATCTATTTGGGAAACCATACAGCCATCTAGTGACAGTGACTTGAAATAATTCTTTAAAAACTATATACATCAGGGGTGTCAAACTCACAGTCACAGGCCGGATGCATCACATATTGGCCACGCCACCCCCATTTTAGCAAAGGGTGAAAAGTCATCATGTCACATGATGACGTGACACCATGAGTTTGACACCCATGATATACAGATAAAAAGGGAACCACCTTGCTGTAGTTTCATGTATATAAGCTTCATAAGAGGAATTTTTATATGCGTGCAGTGATATCTCATTTTTGTGATTTATTATAGAAGATCATGTCCCTAAGAAGAGAAATTGCCTTCATAATATACACTGAAATAATTTACACAGCACATGCAGACAAACATAGATAAATGGCTTATCATATGCAGAATTAACCATTTTACTTAACCCTGTGATAAATGCTGCTTTTCAAGGTTTCCATCCAAAGTTGGTATATCCTGGCAAACCTTGGAAAAAGCAGTTCACAGTTGCATTGAACATTGGAGGCGCTTGACATAGTATTCTCTAATTCTCATGAAAGGGGCTTTTGGAGTTGAATCTGCTTCTCAGATACTTGGAAAATCTACAAGGATCAAAAACATCTCCCTGTTTTTCTTCTGCTTAGAGATCTAAAGACTGATTGGGGCTTGCTCTGTATTTTGCTTCTAGAGGCTTGAATGTCTTTTAAATTTGAAGTATTACAAAGAAAAATCCTTCTTCTTGCTCAAAGGCCATGGGTCCTTTTACTCAGGTTTTTCAGACCTAGCAATGTTTTCTGAAGCTATCTTGTGTAGTCAGAAGTATATTTCTGGTTTCAAAAGGAGATTTGCCTATGAATGTCTTATAGATTCTGTATGCATAACATTATAGAAATTGAAATTTGTTTTGTGTTACATACTGGAACACTATTAAAACTGGGATATTCATAAATTTAGTAATGCAGGGAGCAGAAGAGTAAATAATACCTTACAAATTACTCAGAAATATAGGAAAAAGTCATTCTCTATTTTAGATGCGTTAACTAAATTACTTGTGTATTTTTGTTGAAAAGAATGTTCTAAATTACATTATTCTGTACTCTTGAGGATATTAATCTCTCTCTTACGATGTTGGTTAATTGTCATATTTTCATCTACATGTGTGTTGTCTTCCTTTTTAATTGCCTTTTGAAGTTTAAACTATGGAGGAGGACATTCATCACACTCTGAAGCGGATCTTCTTAGACAAACATATACAGCTTCTCAGCAGCTTCCTGTGTACACTACCACACCCCATCCTTCTGGTAATAATAATTTATGAAATAGATGCCTTTCTTTTAAAATAGTTGCGAGCTGACAAATGATAGCATACATTTCAGGAGCATTGTTGAGATATATGTTGATATACCTGTTATACCTGTTGAAAAGTTTGGGAGGGAGAAATTTCTCTGACCACACAGTGTTTCCTGAAGCTCTAAGCATCGGGATTTACAGGAGAGTAATTGGTGAAAATTGCCCATTCCTTCCTTCCTTTCATCCTTCAGTTAATAGTGCACTAAATACAACATAAATGAAGGTTTCTGTAGATAATATTGTACATTTCCTCTCTTTATTACTTTCAGCAACTTGTATTGTTAATTAAGTAAACTGTTAGAACATTGTAATGGAGCTTTTTGTCCATTACCAAAACTCAGCTACAATGTTGTAGTTGAATATTTTGATTAGATATTTAAGTGCTAAAGTATATCTAGTATAAAGCTCATATGAGATGTACTTTTTCTTGTAGGTCTTCCTGGAATTTTTGATACTACGCACAGTAGCAATAGCAACACTAAAGAAACATCAGTTATGAATTTTCTCTCTGCAATCGAATCTCGCAATACTCAGACTGTTTCTTCGGGAACAACTCTTTTACCACAATTTAGGGCGCCTACATGGCAACCAGGTGACATTTTCTTAATATTTTGGTAATCATATCAATATATCTCTGTGTAAAAAGTATATAACATTGGCTTAGATCTAGAGCCATTCATCTCTGAACAGGAAGTTTCTACTATGTAGGGAAGATTTTTACTTCACTGGATTGGGAATCATTTTTTTTTCTATCTTTAACCTTATTATCTACATAGAAATATGATCTATGTAGGCTTGATTATTCTAGAGAGAAGAAAAATCGTGATTGTGATAGTGGAAACAGATGAAGAAATTGCAAAACTCTCAATGCATTCTACTGCGGGAATATGATGATACTAAGATAGCAGGAATAGCTAACATCCTACAACAGGGGTGTCAAACTCAATTTCATTGAGGGCAGCATCAGGGTTGTGTTTGACCTTGGGGGGTCGGGGTGGGCATGGGTAGTGTGAGTGTGTCCAGCTTGATGTCACTCATGGGGTGTCTGTGGTGGCTCAACTGCTATGCCAGCAAAAACGGGCTCCTAGGATCCATCAGCTGGAACTCACTCATAGATGGGGCCTGCAGTATGCAATTTTTGCCAGATCTTATGGGACATGTAGATATAATTGGAGAAAGGCAGTTCCTCAGATAACCTGCCACTGTGGGGCTTTAAAGGTCAAATCCAAAACCTTGATGTTGGAAGCAGACTGGGAACCAGTGCAACTCATGGAACAAAGATATAATGTGAGTCCTTCCAGGAGCACACATAACTGCCTGTGTCACATCATTTTGCATCAGCTCAGCTTCTGGATACTCTTCAAGGACAGCCCCATATAGGGCAAATTACAGTAATCAATTTGGGAGGTGACCGTGTTATGAGTAGTGAAGCAACTTACCCAGCATTGCCAAGTTTCTGTCTGAAACTATAGTTGTTACTGCTTCTGAAGATGGGATTAGGATTTATGAAATCAGATGAGTTTCTGGACTGTAGAAATGTTTAATCATGGTTAGTCTAATACAACCCTTTGCATTCCTATGTTAAATATAAAAAGAGGACAAAATGCTTCATCCTCTCTCCACCAGTCTTAGCATGAGATAAAGTAATTGAAAAGACTGTTTTGGTACTGCCTGCTAAATCTCATGTAAATTCAAAATCTAGCGAGAACTTAGCACCAAGTCTTTGAGTGCATTTCAAATATTGAGGTGAAATATTTTTTGTGATTAAATTCAAGACTAAATGAAATTATTAGTACCAGTTTTATATTTCCTTTTTCATTAATGACTGATTACATCTCATTCTGTATTGTGTTTTTTAAAGCAGGCATGCATTCATCATCTGAACTTTTTGTTACTGGGACGCTGCCAACATCTGGAACCTTTCCATCAACCTCAGTTTATCAACATCCCAATGCTTTTAGCAGTAGAAACTTCGTTACTACTCCTTCTTTAACACTTCAGGATACAACTTTTAGTGCAACTTCAAATGGGCTTCTAACTGCTCATGACCCTTTATTGCAGATCAAGACATCCCAAGGCACAGTCCCCCCTGCACTGACTTTTGACCGTCTGGGTAGTTATGTATTAAGTACCAGCATACCACCACAGTCTTCAACATACCGTTCTGCTCAAGAGTCTGCACCACATCTCCTTCAGCCACAGTTCAGTCTATTGCCTTCGTCACTTGGTGGAGGGGCTCACCAGACTCCACAGGTGTATAACTCAACTCTGTTTACTGGTTCTACTGCCTCCATTGAAAGAGCACTGCAGCGTGAATGTAGTGTAATTAAACACCATCAGCGGCCTTCAAACACACAGTCTGTTCAGGCACAACTGACTGGTTCACAGCATTCCCTACAGAACTATTTACCAAGTACAAATGAATCTGATTTTCAGGATGCACCCCGCCAATCAACTTGTAGCCCAGCTGGCGATGCTACTCAGGTGAGCAGTAGTGGTTCACAGCAGAAAACCTCTCAGGTTTCAGTGGAACTTGCTCAGTCATATGCACCAGCAGTTCCATCACCAGGTTTCCCATCTGTTTCCACTACAAAGGCAAAACAGTGTTCTACAAAGCAACTAACAAGGTCAACAAAGACATCTAAACCACAAAGTGTAACTGCTTCTGTACAGACACAAAGCTATTCCAAAATTGCACAGAACCAGAACTCTGTAATAGCTGGCCAAGCACAAATCTATTCTACAGCACAGCTCCCAAGTCTCCTGTCAGTAAGTCAGTCACAAAATTATATTTCAACACAGTCACAGAATGTGCCACCTGTTAGTCATGCACAAGTATTCTCAGCCATCAAGACAGAGAAATTACCATCACTATACAAAACACTTTCTTTTGGTGGGCAATCAGAAGGTACTATTTCTGAAAACCAGACACTACCATACTCTTCTGATCAACAGGTATTAACCTCAGTTTCAAATACCTTCTCTGGGCAAACAAGGGATCTTTCTTCCAGCAGCCAGTCTGAAAATTATTCTTCTAGTCATTCTCAGGGTATGTCAACAGTTAGCCAGTCACAGATTAGCTATTCATCTCAATCACAGGTCTTGTCAGGGGTTAGTCCTTCAGAAACATTTTCTCATATTCAAAACTTATCAACTACAAGTCCACCCCAGAACTATATTTCATTACATTCTCAGGTACAAGAGTCATCCTCTCCGCAGTCTCAAAATTTTTTGCCAGTTGTACAGTCGACTCCTTTTGAAGTAACACCTAATTCACCAGCATTGCAGAACAACAGATCTTCCTCAGATACAAAGTCATACATTAAAAGGAAATCTGATCCTGATTTGTATCAAACATCTAAACAAGATGATCAGTTTCCAATGCATAATTTTCAGGCACTGCGACAGCAAGCATCTCTTGATTCCTCTCCTCAGAGACTTACTGATGAAGAAATTAATGCTCAGGATACAACTTACAAAGTTTCCAAAGCAGATAATCGCTACTCTCAAAGTGTAATCAGAAGTAACTCTCGTCTTGAAGATCAAATTGTTGGGCTTACTTTTCAAGGGTCAAAAAAAGAGGAAACCATGGTTAACTCTATAACACAAATCAACCATATTACCAATACAGTGAACCATGATATTAAAAAAACAAGTAGTTTACTATCAACAGCACAAGTAAATGCAGACAGCAAAGAACTTGGCCAGCAAGAGTCTCTTATACACAAGGTACATGAAGTTAAAGTCTCAGAGCAACAGATTCATGCTGTTAGTTCACCATCTCAGCTTCATACTCAGCCCATACGACACAGCCATCAGCTGTGTCTGCCCACTTCACAGGTACTTCTAGAATCCCCCTGCGATTTACAAATGCTTCAGCAGTCAATATTGCAATCTGGTTTAGGATACGCAAAAAGTGTTCCACAAGTACAGCACATTATGAATTCTCAGCAGTATCTGCAAGTGGATGATCATATGATTCAAGGTAATGGAAGGCATTCTCAGGAGCAGCTTCATTCCCAACACACTGAAGTTTTGAAAGTTAACCTTTCTGAACCATCAAAGCCATTACAACATCATTTGACACCCAAAGATCATTTTGGACAGCCAAATCATGAATCTAAAAATCAATTTGTTTCCCTTAGTTCTGTATGTTTTCCAGAATCTGTACTTCTCAATGATGAAAGGAATATATTGTCTAATGTAGATGATATCTTGGCAGCCACAGCTGCAGCTTGTGGAGTAACACCATCTGAATTTGCAAAATCAACAGCCAATGACGAAATTCAGTCAGTTGAAAATGGAGATAGCTCTAAATCTCAGTTTCATACAATAGATGTCAGACATGTGACTCCTAGCTTCAACTCATCCTCTGCACTTTCTGGAAAGCCACTTAGTGTGAATAATATTTCTTTAAATGAAGATCATGTTACCCTAAATTTAACAGCAGTGCCTGCAGAACAGACAAAAGATAGGAACTTTGACCAACAACACATAGAGATTTCTGCTCAAGGTATTCCTACTAGAATTACAACAGTTGAAATTGAAAGAAGGCAGGAACAGGTTTCTAGTCAAGTAAAGCAACAGTCCAGCACCAGGAGTGAATCTGAAGCTAAAAATAATGTTCATATGGATGGAACATTAAATATTAAAGCTATAGACCTTATTTCAAGTAGCAGGACTCTAAATGAAGAACTTGCAATGTCAAAAACAGATTATAGCATGGCAAGTGACAGTGCTGAAGTTCCACTGCAACAAATATCTATGCAGCATCCAAGAAATGAAAATGGTAATAATACTGAAGACAGGAGCCAACTTTTATCAGAAGAGGACCCTCAAAAAGAGAGAGGACAGAATCAAGTTAAGAATGTCAATGAAGTTGATACAAATCATAAGCAATTGAAACGAAGCGGGCAGTGCAAACGTCAAAATTCAAGAGGAATTGATGGCAATTCTCCTGTTCCTGAAAACTGTCACGAAACTTATCAACATCAAGAAAAAATGAGGCAGAAAATTAAAGAGGTGGAAGAAAAGCAGCCAGAAGTAAAAACAGGATTCATTGCATCTTTTTTAGATTTCTTAAAATCTGGACCCAGACAGCAATTTTCTGCACCTGCTATCCGTGTTCCTAATCGTGTAAGAAGACCTGTTACCCCGCTTATTAGAGCACCTTGTCAATTGCCAATCTCAAAAGTCCAGACAGCAACAGCTACTTCATCTTTTGATGGCTTTGCTGAAAATTCAGTTAAGAACAATTATGAAGAGCCTAAGATAAAGTCAGAAGCCCTGCCTTTTTTTTCTTTTGATAATGTGAGGAATAACAAAGATTACCAAAAGAGCATATATTCTCCATTACCATCATCTGATACAAAGACAAAGTCAGGTAAAGTTTATTATGCTTGTGATGAGATATATGATTTTAATTTAAATGTAGCTTTATTTATTTAGTTATTTATTTATTTAGTTATTTATTTATTTATTTATTTCAATTAGCTTTAAATAAAGATATACTTAAACCTGTCCAATAATCAATAAATCTCTCTTTTTCTGAGTTACACATGTTTTGAAAGTAATTTAGTTAAGATTGTTAGGAGTGCGTTTAAATGTTGTTTAATAAAAACAGTTGATAGTTATGTGATATAGAATTTGCATTAAAAACCTTTTTATAAACTGCCAAAATTGTTTGTTTAAACTGAAATCTCAATAACCCAGCCAAATGAAGATTTTTTTTAAAAAAAAAACACCTCTACAAATAATTTGAAATTTGCCTGTAACAGACATAATGCCATATTTTTCGGAGTATAAGACGCACCAGAGTATAAGATGCACCTAGATTTTGGAAGAGGAAAACAAGAAAAAAAAAGTTTTTGCCCTCTGTGTGTCTTGTTTTCCCTCACCCCAGCCCACACCATAGGCATTTTGCAGGCCTCTAGTACCCTCCACGTGGCTCGTTTTCACCAAAAAATGGTCCATTTTTTTTACCTCCCAACCCCCCTGCATGACTTGTATTACCTCTCCCCAGCCCCCAGAGGCATTTTGCAGGCCTCCAGAAGGCTCTGCGCAGTTCGTTTTCACAAAAAAGCCTGTTTTTCATCCATTTTTTGACGAAAATGAGGTGAGCAGAGCATTCTGGAGGCTTGCAAAATGCCTCTGGGGATTGGGGAAAGGTAATACAAAATGCGTTGGAGGAGGCCAAAAACAGTCTTTTTGATGAAAACGGGGCACGTGGGTGGGGGCTCGGGAGGCCAAAAACAGCTGAATTCAGTGTATAAGACGCAGCACAATTTTCACCCACTTTGGGGGGGGGAAGTATGTCTTATACACTGAAAAATATGGTATATGCTTTTAGAAATTTATATCGGTTTGCTTTTTCAATTTAAATATCTTCAGCACATAATTTCTCCATGACAAGATCAGATATATGGATACATTGCTTTTATTTGAAAGGCAAGGTAAAATTAAAAAAAAAAAATTCTTGTGCCTGCTATTGATTTTTTTTAACTGACACCAGATCTATGAAATATATAGAAGATTCCTAGAATCTGAGAAATCTGCCAAATTTATTTATTAAATTTTTATGTCACCTATCTCCCATACAAGGTCACTCTGGGGGCAAATGTTAATCTCAGCGGCTAATATTTTGCACTTGGTGGTAATTTGTAGACTAAATTATTTGTGTTATAAATATGAAAATGAATTCAAATTCTTGAAGTGCTTGTTTTGTGCTTTAGAAATTGACAAAACAGTTTCTCAAGCCATCACTAATACTGTCGCAAAGAAGGAAGCTTCCCAAATGACTGTTACGGTGGCAGGTGCACAGGTGAAAACTTGTGTAGCACAAATTGAAACAGAGAGTGTTCTTACAGACCAGTTAGCAAAACCACAAGCATTGGCTGCAATAGAAGGTTATACTGAAGATGATCATGGAGACAGTGACGGCGAAGGCATATACAGAGAACGTGATGAATTTGTTGTGAAGATTGAAGACATAGAACCACTAAAGGTAAACCATCTATTTTAATCTGAATAATCTGCCTTTTTTTTTAAGCTTATGTGTTGTTAAAATACCATAAAATTTTTCCATCAGAATTTGAAAGAAATAAATGAAGATTATGCTAATTATTTTCATAATTTATGGAATAAAGAACTGAGGTGTCTTCTTCTTGCAAGTCAGTGGCAGATAGGCTTAAAATTAAAACTTATTTTTTGCTCTGAAACAAAAATTATTAACACCTCAAGGAATATTTAAATTTGATTTAGTTGCTTTGCTATGCAATTAAAGAGTTGGAACATTAAGTTAGATAATTTGAGCTTGTGCTGCAAAGATTAATTTAGTCTGAAATTCACAGAATCATCAATTATAGCTTTAATATAATTACTGCTTGGCAAAGATATGTATTCTCTTTCTGGATATCCCAAATTCTTGAAATTGAGATGACAAAACAGTCATGGTACTGCATTCATAGAGTACCTAAAAGAATTATTATGCATCAGAAGAATAAATCTACACCTCATCTGCGGCAGTAGATTGCCAGCATTTTTTTTTAGTCAATGTTTGACTTAGTTCTTTGGGTTGAATTGCTTTGTATTGCTACTGCGTTCCCAATACATAGGAAAAAAACTTGGAAAACCAAAAACAACTTTATAATGTACAACAGTAGGTAGCAGAAAAATATACATTGGTACCTCTACTTACAAAGAGCTCTACTTACCCATTCTTTCACCCAAGTATTTATTCATTTATTTATTTATTATTCATATTTATATACCGCCCCATCTCCCTGAGGACTCGGGGCAGTTCACAGCAGATAAAAAGACAAAATACATAGCAAAATTTAAAAACCAATATAAAATCATTAAATTTGCTGGTTTTT
>JAEANM010012833.1:0-14647 GCA_017656035.1 Myanophis thanlyinensis | reverse complement strand
ATGTGTGCAAGGTACCAATTTCAGTTTTCAAATACTATACATTCCCCCAAAATAAATAATTAGAAATCAACATTTAATGTTTGGCAATATTTAAGACTTTTTTTTTTTTAATATTCCTTAAGTTGTGTGCAGTTTGTTGCCATTTTTATATGCTTGCTTGTACGCAAAGGACAAAAAAAAAAAGATAAAATGAAAAAAAGCACAGAAACAAACAAACAAAAACCCAACACAGACTGGGGCTGCAGTTTGTACAATTCTGTACACAATCAGCAGCACTCCAACTGGAGTAATTTTTAATAAAAACAAAATAGCTTAAAACGAATGTCCTGCTGTGTTTTATTTTTGCATGTAAATTTCATTCATGATTGGAAATAGAAAGCATGCCTCATCCCCAATTATGGATTACTAAACCCAATTACTAAACCTTACACCAACTTCGATTACAAGTTTTTAAACTACGGTACTTGTGAATGAGACCTTAAAATTGATCTATATCCAATGCTGTCAAACTACAACACATCTCTGAATTTTATGAAGAGCCGCGTTAAAACACAACCGTCTTCCTATCCCATCTGAATTTAAATATCAAAACTGTAGGGGAAATTGAACGACAACAGCAACGACAACAAAAATAAACCCTTATTCTTTTAAATTGGTCCTCTGGCCACATAGCTGGCACACATTATGAACAAGTTCTGGTCTGTTCCCTCGGTAACCATTAACTGCATTGTCACAATTGGGAGTCTGCATTTAAAAAAAAACAAACCAAACAAACCAACAAACAAAAAAAATGCCAAACCCCTGACTAAAAAGGAAGAAATAAAAACAAATGAAAGGGGGGGGGGGGGGAAGCCACCACTTCAGTAACATGATCTGCCATTATCTTCAGTGCAAAATAGGTTTCTATCTTATAAAGAGCCTAATGATGTTGATGCGAGGAAAAAATTATGGAAAGCATGCATTCTTCTAATAAAGTTACTAACTGTTGGAGAGGTTTTGCTACATATATATTGTACATTTAAAGTCCTATTCAGATGTTCTGCCTGAAGAGGATGTTACAGGTGGGAGGGAGCTCTTCCAGGTGAGGTGACCCAGTTCAGGTCTTCCCTGTTCGACCCAGAGAAAACTGGGCGCTGAGAAAGTGGGGCAGGTACGACCTGGATTCCTGCACCCTGAGCAGGTCATAACACCTGAACGTTTAAACAAAGGAGTTCAGCGTTTCCAACAAATCTTCCCTGATTTCTGCTTTCAAAGAGAATATTCCTACCTGCCAAGATATAAAAAAGGCACATACCATACAACTTTTTTTGTATTTTTTTTGCTAATGAAAATGACAATTTAGTTAACATTACACAAGAGAATCCGGGTTCACCAAAATACTGGGGGGGAGGGGGGAAAATAAAGGTGAACCAAGTGTGTGTGAACTGACACAGGACGTAAAAAGCATAGCTTCGATTTTATTTATTTATTTATTTATTTTAAGTGAGGAGGTTTTAATAGATTGAAAACAGAAGCCCAATTTGATTACCGCAAACACTATTTATTCTGAAAATTGAAATTTAGCAGTGATTTTGACCAGATGCGTTAAAATGGTACAACTGAACAGAAATACCAATGCACAGTTCAGTATTTTTTTTTTTAAAACAAACAAAAGGAATTCTTTCATTGTTTGAAGTGCAATATGTACTTGAAAGCATTTCGGTTTTTTTTTTTTCAGAAGTTCAAGGTATTTTAATGCAAGTATAATGTCTCATTTTGAAAAAAAAAAAAGAAAACTGCATACTGCTGATGTTAAAAAAAGGCTAACAGAACTTTTTTTTTCTTTTTTCTTTTAATATTTCATGCCCTGTGCCCTTCCTTGCCTACTATTTGTCTTTGGCCTAACAAAGTTTCTCTAATGTGGAATAAGATTTACTGGAACAGTTTAGGAAATATGACTTCTCAAGCTATGCAGTTTAGGGCACGCCATTCACCAACGGTTGCTGACTTTCTGCGCTGTCTGGTTTTTCTTTCTTCTGGTTACGGTCCTTACCCGTCCGCAGCCGGCTAGCTTCGCTGGAGGTATTCTGTAAGGTTTTAGTGTGGACACTCCTTTCATTATTGCAGTCAATTCTGATCTGAAATAAGTTATAGTTACATAAAAGCATACACCCCACTTTGGAACCACTGGGGAGCGGCCACCGAGAGCTGCTGGAGAGGACTTACAAATTAGGAATATTATTAACAATAATAATGGTTGATACTTAGGATGCTGGCAGCAAGCCTATCAACCATCAGTGCCACTCCATGATACTTGTGATACATTTTTAAATGTTCAGTTGACCGAGTTTCATGTTTAAGGAATAAAAAGTTTATAATAATAATAATTTTCTCCTCAAGTGAAGTGGACTCTGGGAAAAATACATTAGTTAAGAGGTGGGCCATTTGAATATTAGGTAGCATTTTAAAAGTTGCTGGATTTAATATATTGTGCCTCACATACAATATAATGTATATATGATAGACATTATGTTAAGTTAGCAATTACTTTACTCAACATGAACGTGAAAAATTATCTTTAAAATAAATTATGTGTTGGCTTTATCTGAATCTGTAGGATATCAACTGATCCCTTTCGCCCAAACTACAGGTAGTCCTCGACAACAGTTAGTCTATAATGACCGTTCAAATTTACAAGGGCATTGAAAAATAGTCACTTATGATTTTCACACTTACGACCACTGCAGCATCTCTATGGCCACACGATCAAAATTTGGACACTTGGCAACTGACTCTTATTTATGACAGTTCAGATTCAGATTTTATTTATCACCTACACGATCATACATGGTACAATACCTAGTGAAATGCTTTGTGTAACCATTTGTGGTCACAGAATTAAATAAAAAATGTACAATTTAGGAAATTAAGTTAAGAATTGCTATGTCCTGGTGTGTGTGGGTGTGTGTGTGACGTGATCCCCTTTGGAGACTTTCTGACAAGCAAAGTCAATGGGGAAGCTGGATTCACACAACCACCATGTTAACTAATGTATTTTTGCGATAGTTAACAACTGCGCCAAAGGAAGTCGTAAAAGGAGGCAAAACTCCACTTAACAAACTTCACACTTACCAATTATAAATTTGGGGCTCAATTGTGGTCGTAATTTGAGGACTACCTGCATTCTTAAAATATTCCTCTTAACCTTCTGGGAAGTGGAGCAAATTAAAAACATGAATGGAATCGCAGTAAAGACAATTAAAGACTCCTGTCGGGACAACAGACTAGAAGGGAAAAAAACACCACAGAACATACAATGTCACACAGCTAAGCATGTTACATTTATGCATCAGTAGAAAGAGAAGTTACCTGAAGTGAGCCATCTGTTCTCCCTTTAGCATCTCTTGAGTTGCGTTGACGGTTGTCTGTCCTTGACTGGTCCTCGTTTCCTGCGTATCGAATTTGGATTTTAGGAAAGTGGCTTTGTAAACGATTTAGGCTTTTTCTCTCCATCTTTGTCTACATTTTTCTTTTTTTGGCCATTTAACCAATATCCTTTGGGTACTGTTATAGTATATAAGCTAATACAAATATTGCTATTACATATGGATTTCTCCCCTGCTCCCCCCTTTCATCGGTATGTTACATTTGAAGCTGCCAGGAAAAACCTAACTACGTGTGTCAGCCTGTAAGTGTTATTAAGGCATAATTCTAAATCTTGGAAATATTGCCTTTCATTCATAATTTGAGAGCAACCCATTTCCACCGAGATTATCACGAAAAATAAGGAGTCCGAGAAAGAATTGTTATGTCACTAATGGCAAGCAAACATTCTACAGAAATGTGGACATTCTTCAGATAGTCCCCAACTATATTTCTGAACATCTTACAGGACCAAAGTCAAATGTAGGATCATTAGCAATTCGACCTTCCAATCTTAATCAGAGAAGAGCAATTAAGATGATCAAAGGCCTGGAGACTTAAACCATATGAAGAATGACTGCAGATTTTGGGTCTGGCTAGTCTAAGAAAAAGAAGAATTAGGGGTGACATGATAGCAGTAACCCAATATTTGAGGGGCTGCCCCAAAGAGGGGTGTGTGTGTCAAATAATTTTACAAAGCACCGGAGTGCAAGAGAAGAAATAATGGATGGAAAACAGTGGAACAACTTGCCTTCAGAAATCCCTTCCAGCTTTATTCTATTCTAATTCTAATCAACATAAAATGTTGTGGGATGTTTTTGTTTCGATGGCTGCTTAGCAGATAAGTGAATGTCTTGTCACCGCCCTGCCCTTTCCTTGCAAGACCTGCCTGGGGTTTGTGGCGGGTGATTTGAAGACTTCTACTCTCTCCAATGTCATCCTGTTAAAAAGTGCTGCTTTTTTATTATTATTAAAACACAACTGGCAATCTTAGAATAACCAGGTGTGTCTGTACGAAAACCACCTGGACGAGAAAGCTTACCTTTGAACCCTCCCCGGCCTCTTCCGCCTTGGCCACGTGCGCCTCCTCCGCGTCTTCGCCCGTCCCCTCTGCGCAGGTAGTTGTCTCGCTCTTCTTCTGCTGGGGCTAGTGACCAGTCGCTGAGCTCGTCTCTGTGATCAGACTCTGTTTCAGAAGCATTGGACGCTTCAGAGTTAGTTCCTATCGAAGAGTTTGAAAAAACCAAGACATACCAAAGGGCCATTTTTATGAGGGTTTTAGAAAAACCACCCCGAACAATATACCAGGTTTCCTCCTTGTGATATTTTACAGTGGGGGGGAAAGTATGGTATTGTTATGATGAGAGTATTGTTTGAAAGTTTTAGTACTATTTTTATTGCCTTGGTTGAAAGCCATCATGGGCAGCAAAGTTTCATGGGATAAACTGAAATTAAATGAGCCAGGTAGCAAGCATGGAAGGGGCCACATTTCTGTGCTGAAAGTGCTTTTCACTGCTTTTCAGCATTTCTGTGCTGCAAGTGCTACAGCTCAGACCAGCTCAGCCTCCCTGACTGTTCCCCATTTTTAAGACTTCCAGAACTTCAGGCCTTCCAGAACTAAGTCTTCCAAGCTACCCACCTGAAGCATAGCCTGGGCCGCGCCTGCTGTGGCCTCGGTTCCTGTAAGGCCGGCTGCCCCTTCCGAGACTGGGGCCGTCATCAGCCATGTACACCTTTTCTTTATCAGGGCGATTTGGGGGGGGCCTGGAGGTGGCCCCGATCTGTCGAAGCTGTTCGTCAATCTGCAACCTCTCCAAACGGAGCTGATCCACTTCCTGGAAGGGGGTGGGGTGGAGGTAAAAAGAGGCAACTGACCAAAAGCTACGGTTATTCTAAAGATAAACTGTGTGTGCCTTGGTTCGTTTTAAGGCCACAGGAATTCGCTTAGGAAAGAATAACAACCGTGAGAATTAATAGGAAGAATGAAAGAGTTAAATAATTTTAATAATTTCGCTCACCTTTAAATAATTGAGGTGGTAATCCAAGAGAACGGTGGCATTTGTGATGCTGTCCTTGGTTCCCACGAAGACAAACGGGACCATTCCCTAGAAAGCAAACCTAGAATCAAAGGTCTTCCATGACCGCACTCGATGTACAGGTAGTCCCGACTTAACACCTCTTTTAGTGACCGTTTGAAGTTACAACGGTACTGGAACCAAAAAGCGACTTAGGGCCCTTTTCCCATGTTTAGGATCGCTGCAGCATCCCCATAGTCAAGTGGTTTACATCTGGATGCTCTTGACAAACGGACTCGCCTTTATGACGGTTGCAGGGTCCCAGAGTCACATGATCGATCCCCTTTGGCAACCTCCCAGCAAGCCAAATCAACGGAGGAAGCCAGGTTCACTTAACAACCAGACTACTAATTGAAACCACTGTAGCGACTCACTTAACGAAAGAGGCAAGGGAAGTTGTAAAATGGGACAAAACTCGCAGCTAATATCTCACTTAGCAACATCAATTTGGGGCTCAGTTGTGGCCGTAAATTGAGGACTCCCTGTAATCTCATTAAACGTTTAATGGCAATGTTTTAAGTAAGCATGCAGATGCAGTTTCTTCTTCACTTCATCAGACTTCAAAAGTGGGTAACGTACGGCCCCTCGGGATCTTTGTCACCTGCGGTGGCCAAGGGAGAAATTCTCTCCTAAGCAACCTGGCCTACGTTTTAATTTATAATATGTATATAATATAACATAATCCACTGTAATGAAACCTGCAATCCTGAAATATGAGTTTTCTACGCATAACGTGCTTGCTGAGACAATGGAAGGACTTTCTGAAGTGGCACATCTGAGTATTAGAGACCATTTTAGGAACAGAATCTGTTTAGCTCCTTTGCACCACATCCAAGTGGTCTAGCTACTTAGCGAATATTACAAATGGCAAAAAAAAATTAAGCAGCTCCCTGAACTGGTTTGCAATAAAAATGTGGACGGTTGTGGGAAATTTGCTTTTCTGCATTAATGTGAAACATTACAAACGCACGTACCTCTTCCTGTGGAATATTCTTATCATTTTCAGCCTCAATTCGCACTCTCACAACTCCAGATTTATCCACTATCTCTTGAATGAGTTTCCCATTTTTTCCTATAACCTTTCCTGTAAAAAAAATAGAACACAGGAAAACAGTTCTTCAAATCAGAAACATTAGGAGAAAATTGATGACAAGTTAATCCTGCCAAAAATGCTTCCACAGATGCTCAAATATTTCATTTCTGTATCAATCAAGAAAGTCTGTTGCCACAACGACATCAGATGCTTATGTCCCTTTGATAAGCATCTTTAAAAACACTCAAGTGATTATTTTAAAAAGGACTCAAGTTTGAAGATTTATTTTCCTACAAGCAGAGATAACATCTGTAATTGCAGGAAATATTTATTAAAATGGATTGAAACCAATTACTAAATATGCCCATTAAGAGGAGATTTAATTAAGTCTGACAATAACCTCCAGTATCAATATTGCAAGGAGAAATCTGTGTCCAATTACCATAGCCACTTCACTTGTCAAAAGGTTTTACTCAACTGATGTTATGAAACAAGGATGACAATCAAATCAAATCCTTGTTTTCAGGATTGAAAATAAATTTATTTTGTGAAGTACGGTAATTCATTAGAAAAAAAATGATTATTAAATTCAGATCTGCAGAATATGAAACAGACCAGTAATGATCCTGGGTCAATAGTTCCTTATAGCCAGTTTGACACATTATTGTAAATCAGTATTAAAACAATCCTCTTAAGCTACAGCTTCATTTTAAAGTCAGCCCAAATGATCAGAATTGCTATTTGTGGTTTTTTAAAAAATAGATTCGCCAATACTGTGAAACTCTCCTCCCGTCTTTATTTCTAAAATACTCAGGTTTCAAACACACCTTCGGACTGACTTACCTACTAAGTTTCTTGGGACCTGGATAACATCCTCAGCAAATTCAAGGTAACTTCTGGCTTTCTTCACTGCATCTTGATCCTACGGAAAATGTACATGTGTTTTGAAACACTGCAGTGACTCAGAATTGGGGATGTTTCAATGAAAGTAGCTTCTGAAAACTCACCTCCCCATAAATATGGAATGTACAAGTGTCTTCATCAAGATCAATTGCTGTCACTCCTGGTACCTTCCGGGCTTGCTGGATGTTAGCTCCGTGAGTGCCAATTGCCAGACCCATCAGATCTTCACGCACAACAAACTGCTCATGAAATCTCGAAGCAAGTTGCCTTGAGCTCTGGAAGGAAAGGGGTATTTTCTGGGTTACACATAAACCTTCGATACGAAGGCACAGGGAGTCACTTTTAAAAAAAAAGAAGGTAGGCCATAGGGTGTTCGGTCTTGCACATTAACTTGGGAACTTCTTAGCAACTACCAAACAATTACCTCAAACGATACAAATTAATTCACAACTGATACTTTCAACTAGCACGCTGCATTTATTTCAAATATTCACCTGGGGGTGAAGTTACATGGATTCTTGGAAGGCCACACCTTCCCTAACATAGGTGTCCACCAGATATGTGAATTTAATCCCCCAAATTGCCTAGCCAATGTGATTATTGTTCAGAAATCTAGGAATGCTGATTCTTTAGAAAACACCCTGGTTAAGGCAAACTTTCATCTGAAAAGTTAGGGTAACAGTAAAGATAATCATGCTAGAATTGCATAATCTTCCTGATAAACAAAACATCATACTGCAGGTTGAAACAATATATTGGCATGAAAAACACTAACTTTCCCAAATGTATTGGAAAGCACATCCCACTATCCACAACTATGGTCCAGAGGTTGCCTTCCAGCATGATTTGCTGATGTTTATGTTACTGTGAAACTTCAGTTTCTTTGCTTTGGAAGTAAGATGGCTACATCTCTATAAAAAATGGTTACAACTTTTACCTCTAGTTGTTTGCTTGCTTCTTCATTTCTCATTATCAAGGATAACTTGGTTCGAAGACTTCGAAAGTGCATATCGATTAACATATTTGCACGTTTTGTTGTTACGTCATTAATAGACTAAAGAATTAGAAAGGAGAAAAGAAATCTTGATTAATGTTATTGCAAAGCACAACATTTGAATTCAACCCCATCTATCCAAGAGGAACTTACCAAAATGATAAGTTGATGGGCCTCAGCATCGTATGTTACAGAAAATGCCCCAACTGCCTTTTTGAAATCTTTGTGTGCAGATTCTTTAGCACACCTAAAACAATAATTTAGATCCATGATTAGAGAATGTGCTGTTACTTTGTCCATAGAACCTCAAAAATAACAAATACAATCCCATGTAGTTTAGAAGATCATATTGGCCCTTCACTACTGTGACACATTTGAAACTGAATCACACTGAATTGATTCATAAATTGCTTCTGGGAATTAGCATTTATATTTATATATTTTCATTTGGTTTCATTCAGGTAATTATATAGCAGTTAAATTGCAGCTTAATTCTACTTTTTCACACTGAAAAACATTATCTTTAAAATCTTTTAATTAAATGCTAAGTAGCTATGCATTGTAATGCATCAAAAAGAACTAAACAGTTGGTAAGGATCTTGTTGGGGGGGAAATACAATATCCATCTTAAGAATACTGATTACGACTTTATACACAGAATAACGTTGCACTTACATCTGCCTTAAATCTTCGGGCACATCAAGCTTAATCTTATGAAAAGTATCCTTTGATGCAGGTTTGTTAGGATTGACAGATCTCAAACGCTCAATTGTGACAATTTCATTGTAGGTAGCATCACAAGCAGCATATTCTATTACATAAAACTAATGGAAAAGAACAAATTGTCCAAGACATTGTATAAGTAGGTAGTGATGTTTTAAAGATTACATTTTATGTTTGAAGGCCTCACTGTTTACTTTTCATTTCAATATCCCTGATTTAATTGACTAATGAAAGAGGAGTTTAACGAAAGCTGCTATTCCATTAAATCCAAACAGGATTCTACCCATATATGAAATGGCAAATGGGAATATAGGCACATATATTTCTTGCGATTTACATTTATAAAAAATAGAAACAGATTTTACAGATACAGATGCACAGAGCATACAGAAAGATTTCAAAATCTAAACCTGCTTAAATTGAAGGTTTAACTATACATTTAGAATCCAATAAAATTAAAAGAGAGACCCATAGCGATTTAAAACAGAGATGCTATGAAGAAGAGCAAAGTATTAAATAAATATATATATATATATTCCTACCTCACCCTTTATCATTCTCACTTTAGCCAGCCACCAGCAACATGGTTCCTTTTCGTTAGCCCTGGAATAAACCTAAATGAAACCATAGTATAGAACATTGCATTGTTAAGCAATAAAATGTTGTCACCTGGTGGAGAAATAGCACAGTGCAATCTTAATGTCATTATCGCATTTAAAAAGTTGGTTTTAGAATGAAACATCCAGCAATAATCTTGTTTTATTACATTTCACAGGCTCCAATCTCAATATATCGTTAATGTGGTCAAGTGTTGGTTCAAATCGCACAACCCTGGCGTTCACTTGGTTTGGGGCCATTCAATTGTCTTTAGGCCAAACATACCTCCTAGGATTGTGAAGTTAAAATGAGGAGAGACACCCAAGTATATCACCTCAAGCTCTTCAGAAGGCAGGAAATAAATGAAAAATTCATAAACAGAAGAGGGGTGCCTAGAGTGGCAGTAGGTTTTAACCTTTAAATTACTCCTTGAATCCACACTGCTTGTAGTTCAACAGGGAAAAACATCTTCGACTATTCTGGAACCATCTAACCTGGCAAGTTGTTTTTCTATTGACCAATGGTATATGCCAGTAATGGAAGTTGACGCTTTCCTATTGCTATCCCAGCCTTATAAATCCTTCCGTATATTTGTATGCTTACACTGATTTGTAAACACTGGGCCACTTCAAAACCATGTCAATAGGTACATTCAACTTCTTGTACTTATGCTCAATGAAAGCACACGGAGAAAGTGAAATGGTTAAGATTGGCCATTCCAACCGTTTCAGTAAAAAATTTGAGATAGTAATATACACAGAATACTTGTATTGCAATTTTCCAAATCAAATGATCTGGCCTAACACTTATCGGGGTTGTAAAATTTTTAATTCAATTATCTAAATTTTTAATTTTTTAAAATTTTTAACTCTTATAATCTGGGCCATCGATTTAATTTTTAATTATATTTTAACTTTTCTATGTGTCTTGTTTTAAATGGCTGTACACCGCCCTGAGTCCCCTGGGAGGAGATGGTATAAAAATTTGTGTAAATAAATAAATAAAATAAATAAAATGTTAAAGTTCAAATGATTTTGTCCACTAGAAGCTTGAAGGATTTACACAAGTTTCAGTTTTGTTTAATGTACACAAACTAAATGGATTTGCTAAACTGGGTACAAAATGTGGACAACAAAGAAATTCCAGTACAATATCCATCCTCCTCAGTTTCTCCATGCTCAGCATAATGGCTGCTCTCTGATTAAAACCAATGTAAGAAAGAATATTTAAGAAGCATTTTTGTGAGGCTCCTCATGAGATCAAAGAGAACTTCACTTACTAAGAAGTGCTTGGCCAACTCAGGATGTGGGTAGTATAGTAATTGCCAATGGCAATAGTTAGTACAAGTATTAAGTCCGCACATGCTGAAAAAGAGAACCTGGCTGGGCCTCAGAGAAATTGAGGGGAGAGGGGTTAGAATCTCCACCCCATTTTGATTTTCATGCAATCACGTCTGGTTACAAAAATATGCAGACTGTTACAATAAAGAACTTCAACTGAAATTTCTGTCCAAGAGGAATTCAGCAAAGCCAGCCCTAAGTGATTTTTTAAAAATGAATATTTTACAGTACGTTTACATTTATTCTAGAGAATTATGTTCTTGCTTAAGAATTTCAAACTTATTTATTAAACATGCTAGCCCATCACATCCATTGCCATTAGAGGAAATTAAAGTATAATTAAACTAAGGGACTTTAATACAGGCATCACACCTATTTAGGTTGCATGATTCAGATGCAACATTTTGTGGAGCTGGTGCCACACTCTGCTACACATATTCATTCCGTAAGTTGTGATGAAGTGATTGAGTCCAAAGCAGTATCCAATGTTAAATATTTGCCCCCTGTGATTGAAGAAAAGAGCATCCAAGAAAATGTTTTGAGGAAAAAGAAACAGAAAGCACCTGAAGACTACTGCAAATATTTTCCCGAAAGGTGAATTGTATTGTTTCACCCTCATCCAAAATGTAAGATTAAAATGTGTCTTACCTCAACTTCATCACATTCATTTATATCTTTATTGTACCCTGTAGGTGGAGGGAACCTGACATCGTGGAATGGAATCTGTCTCTCTGGCTGCCAGCTAAAATACACAATAAAAACAAACAAAACAAAAACAAATATAAGCTATTAAAAAGTAACAGGTGTGAGTAAGGCAAAAAAGCACGCCAATTCAGGAAAGATGGACAATCTAAAATTATTTCCCAGAGACTAAGCATAGACCACCAGGTGAATAAACACACAGCTAAGTCAGCCTTGGATTTAAAGCATTTCCTCGGTAATCAAAGCTGATCAACAATGGCATATAAGCAAGTGTGTGGAACTCCACATAGTTAAGTGAGTCAGAAGATGGGGAAAGAATGGAGAAGCACATCAGTCCTTTATGCTCAGCACAAATAAAAATGAGACTTGCAAAGGGGAAGATTATACTTTCCTCAGTGCCCAGCAGAGGAATGATGCAATATATGGTTACAAAAATAAAAATAAACCAGGGTATCTTTTCCAAAGAAGAATAAGTTGCAACCTGAGTTTATTATTAAGATTGAGACAGGTGTTTTTTTTTTTTAACAATATAAGGATTGACAGCGTCAGTACTGAAGTCAGCTCTCTTGAAAAAAAGAACTGCTGTTCACTGCACTTTCACCTCATGTGAAACTTTCTGGTTATTCTTTGGGATATAAATATAACATGAAGGTGGATTGCTCATCCTACGAATAACTAAGATACAAAAGCTTAGGCAGGTTTTGGTAGGCACAACTTTAAAAGATGACAGCTGCAAGGAGAGATTTTCTATGCATGCAGTTCATCCAGATGACTCCACAAGGATGGAGAAGCTAGAAAATAAATAATTCTGCATTTATTCTCAACACTGCCCTAGCTAGATAGCTTCCAAGAATCAAAGAAAGGATTTATTTATCAAGCAACCTGTTTGGGGGGGGGGGGGGAATGGAAATAAGCAAGACTGACATTATATTCATAATCTAAATTTGTTCAGCATCACATTTTTAGATGGCTAAATCTTTGTAAGGTTAATTCCAGGATAATACTTACTTATTCTCAAATGCAACAGTTATTGAATCTTCATGGACATCTTTCACAAATGCCTGAAACAAAGAAATAAGGTTTACAGTAATCACAAATGATATATTAATTTACTCGATATTTCTCTCACCACAGGAGGGCCACTTTGAATATTCATTCTAAATATACTACTGTATATTGGCAAAGCATGATGGGGAGATGAGTGATCCATCCATATAAACAAACTGGCTATTTATGGGGCAGATTGAAGGTGTCAAAAAACATGTATGCCATGGACATAGATGTGCCAATCTAGAGTACCCATTGCTGGCTGAAAATCTAGGCCTGCTGTCGGTCATAGAACTACGCTTATCATAAACGAGAAGATTGAAATTGGACTGTGAGGTGCTAGAGAAAAAAAATACACTGAAATACACTAGATTTTGAGCCAAGTTTAAATTATTAGGCAAAAGATTTTGATGTAATAGCCCTAGTTTATTTTTCTTCAAAAGTACTAGATTGCCATAGTGGAAGTGTAGATTTTGTAATGAAGCAACTATCACATCCTGATGATTTCACACTGGCTGCATTAAAAAAAACCCCACAAAATTCATTCAGGGGGCTATTATGTGACAAAAAGACTTCAATGTATTTCTTCAAAAGTAAAATACTGTTATGCTATTCTCTTTGTACTAAAATTCTTATGCTGCTTCAGGGTACAAAGTCATACTAAGTTTAATGGTAGTTACTGCAAATTACAATGCTGAAAGTACACGATCTTTTTGAGGTTTACAAGGATAATATAGTTGGCTATGCTGGCATTTTTTTCAAATCCTGATGTTAAATGTATTATCTTGAAACTAATGTTACTCTATTGATTTACATGGGATAAAGAATATTGCATTTAAATCTAACCAAAATAAAAATGTAATCAAACTAGCTGCCCCAGCACAAACTTTAGTTGTGGTAAACCTAAGCAGTTGAAACAAAGAAAGTGATCAGCTGTTTAGTCTGACAAGGTTCCCTTTTACTAACAAAACTCAACTGTCTTGATACATGTGAACATCACCAGAACTGATTTCTCTTTATTTCATTCTTTCATTCATTCAAGGATTCTCAAACTGTGGATTAGGACCCCCAGAGAGATTTCAAGCAGCTCAAGTATTGGCAGATCACACTTATAAACCTTGCAAGGACAGTGGGAATGTTGTCAAAATTGGTTCCGGACTTTCCCGCTTTGCCTGCGTAATCTCTGGTGGCTGTTGTGGTATCACAAAGTTTGAGAACCCCTGTTTTAATGGAAAATTCAGTAGGTTATGCAATTTTAATCTGAACTGCTTGTTAGGTCAGATGTTAAACTCTGAAACCTAGAAATAAAAGAAACCATTTAAAAAGTTAGGTATTTCAAATTTAGAGCAAAGTCTGAAAATAAGGTTACCAAGATACTATAAGGAAAGAAATACACGCAATGCCCAAGTAACAAATACACACTACAGAAGGAACTGTTCTTTATGTTACAGTTATACTAAGAGTAGAAAACTATTTTCAACACTGCAACTTGATGATGTTCTGAAGTATGGACAAATCTAGCAGGTTAAAAATTAAAAATAATCATATCTCTGAAAGATTATCTTGAACTTCTATGCATGAGTATGAATCACCACAAATGATGTTTTATTCCCTTGTTCATGCACTCATTTCTTTGTTAACATAATTTGCTTATTAGATGAACTGATAAAAACATGTTTGTAAGTTTCCTTTAGTGATTCAGACTGCAAATTATACTTGGATCGGTCAAATTTATTTCCTTTTTTATTATATCTTAACCCAGGGGTGGGCAAACTTGGCCATTTTGTGACTTGTGGACTTCAACTCCCAGAATCCCTCAGCCAGCTTTTGC
>JAEANM010012832.1:0-14647 GCA_017656035.1 Myanophis thanlyinensis | reverse complement strand
TCACCCTGCCCCCCACCCCCACCCCACTGCCGCCGCCGCCCCCCGTCTTCTTTTTTGGCTATCAAATATGGTCACCCTATACAATCTATTCCATTTTTCTTTTTATAAATGGGAAATGATCACAACACAACACAACAGATTAACATACGTTAACTAGCTAGCTGCTCAGTCAATATCAGTTCCTGCCTGAAGCCCCAAAGGATTTATTTATTTATTCAAATTTATAGAGCTTCCCAATTCACAAAACAAGGCAGTGGATATGTTAAGAGCTTTTGTGAGTACCTTCATAAATGAATTCCTGAAACCCTCAAGGTGCTGTTTTCAAGAATGCTCCACTGACAAGCTTATTACAAGCTCATAGTCAGTCAATTGGCTATGACTACAATGAATGTTTTACTATTTTAATATTATTACTTATACAGCTATCATTCTACAAAAAAAAATCCCATCTCTTGGAAGCAAACAAAATAAAAATTCACTATAATACAATAAAACAACAATTTCGAACTATAAATTATGTTGATAAAAGTTCATATTACTCCATCACAGCTCTTTCAACATCCTTTTTTAAAAAAAATAAAATTTATTGCAATTACAATAGTATAAAATACAAATAAAAGTTAAGATAATAGGGAAAAGGGAAAGGATAAGAAGAGGAGAAAGAAAAGGGGAAAGAAGGAAAAAATATCGACTTCTAACTATTTTCAGGGCAGTAAGATACAAAATTACAACCTCAACTTTTTTATTTTTAGATAGTTACTAACCATTTCTCCAGTAGCAAACTAGTTTAATCAGCAAAAATGAAAGTCAAAAGTTCATTTTTAAAGCACAAATTCCAGAAGGGTTTCCAAGTAGAATCAAAGCTGAAAATATTTTTTATCCAATTAAAGCAGTCAGTCTTGACATTTCTTCAAGCTCCATCACTTTTTCCATCCATTCTTCTGTTATGGCAATTGATATACCCCAGTTCTTTCAACATCTTGGTTCTGGAGGAGAAGGCAGGATACACCACTTTCCTAAAGACCAAGAGGGTCGGAGAATGCTACCGGTCTTACCATGCATAAGGCAGATACCATACATGACAGAAGAGACACACTTCTAATCCCCCACCAGATAGCACTGATTCATCTTGGGGATGCCAAGCATGCTCAATCTAGTAGGACAGGCAGAAACCCTGAGGGATAGGTTGTCCCACAAGTAACCTGGCCCAATGCCATGTAGAGTTTAAAGATGACAACATTGAATTACACCCAAAGTTTACTAGAGCTAGTGTAGCTCAGACAGCAAGATTGTCATGTGAGAATACTGAGATGCACACATTAGTACTTGTGCTGATTTATCCTGGACTAGTTGTAGGTTCTAAATGCTCTTCAAGAGCAATCTTATGTAGAGCACATTGCAGTAGTCAAACTGGGAGGTGACTAAGGAAGGAATGACCATGAACATGTTCTCCCTCTCCCAATAGAAAAGAGAACAATTGTTCACCACTACTACCTGCTCTTCAAACAGGAGCCAAGAGTCCAACCCTCAGATTGTGCACCAGCTGAGATTTGAGGAATGTTACCCCAACCAGAAATAAATGTCACGTTGCATACAAGGAATCCTAAAATCTAGAGTTATTCAATCTGATCAGGATTATACCAAAGTCAATTCTTCCCCATTCATTCCCTTCCAGCATCCAAGCATTGGGAAAGCATCTCTATTATTATGTTTATATCTGTGAATATTTATGTTCTATACTGGTATGGATTACATGAAGCACTATTAGGCTAACAATTTTCTTCAACCTATTGAAGTATGTCAGATAATCTAAAAAGATGGAAAGCAATAACATGACATCAGAAAAGTTCTTGTTGTAGCTATCCTTTAGGGATCATATTTGGCTCTCTCAAAAACAACTCTGAGAGATTCTGATAAGCCAAAATGGTTGAGTAAAAAATTAACCTTGTACTTTGATGAACCACTCCATCATATAAAACACCTTCCTATAGTGAAAATTGATTTAACTGTGATGTTTACTTATATCTTCATAATTCTCTCCTACTAGAGGAAGAAGTATACGTTTCTCTTGCAATAATGAGTTGAATGATTTTGTGTTGACTAGCTTATCTTCAGTAGCCATATTTATTTTGCTTTCTGATTTTTTTTTATTTCTTGCATTTTATTTTTGCATTGGTATTTTTATTGAGTTAGCCACTCAGAGTTGCTTTAGGTGAGATAGGTGGCTAAATAAATAAATATTTTTCCTTGACAATGAGAATATGTATTTTGGTGTGGGAGATCATCTTCCTATTGATAATGAATTCCCAATATGAAGCAAAAAGATGGAAGAAGAGACATCATTTGGGTTTAGCTTTCTTACACACTATATTCCTAGGGAAATAGATGAGAAAATGATTACACTAGATTACAACTAATCATATTATTACAGATTTTTGCTGGAGTTTATGTAAAATATCTTGACAGATAAGATAACCTTTTGTTATCAGGGTTAAGTACTTTATTCCCTTTTGATAGAAGAAAGCTATGAATATTCATTTTATTTTCAGTAATTATAGGTTATCTCTATCCATTGCATTTATTTATAACAATAGAACAAAATACCAAAGACATCAAAGATTAAAAAAAATGGCAAAGAAAATCACTCCTACTTTGCACAGAGCCACTTGACCCTAACTAATTAAACATATTCCATTTGTGACTTCTGGTTGACTAAAAAAGATTATGATTCAAAGTCCAAGCTAATCCCAGAGGAATGTAGCATCTTTATCTTCCAATCTTTTCTGGCTGTGACTGTTTCCTGAACAGACATAGAAAGCATGCCATGCACAGATGGCCAAGCTTTGCCTGAGTGTCCCATGTATAAGGAGAGATTTGGCATGCTTAAAAGTGCCCAGGTTTCTGGCATGACAAGACCCAGGTTGTACAAAATGTTGCTAGGAATGTGCAGAACACATGGCCAATAGAGCTGTGAAAACCTGAGAGAGAATAACTTACTTTGGAATGAGTAGAATCCCATCTTTTCAAATTGTTAAAAACAACCCCTGTTTTGTTTTCAATCCCACATGAATTTTTGAACCTGCTTCTGATTGCCTATATCTTTTTCCTGAGAAAAATAATGACTTGCATGTGTTTCAAAGCACATTGTCCCAAAACCTTATATCATTTTGATAGGAAACCCTTGAAAACCCCATCACACCAGTCATAAGTGCAATAGAAATGAAACCAGTCAATATGTACATCAGTCTTCATGTCTGTGACAAAGCTGTGTCACAATGTATTTGTTAGTCTTTACAGTTCCACAGCCTTAAATCTAGCTTATCATAGACCATGAAAATATAATATAAAATGAAAATCCAAAATGCAAAGGTAAAGAATACAATATAAAAGAGGACTAGGATTAAATATAAAGAAAATATAATTAATGGCAATAGTACAGCCACTAGTCTTAGAAAACCCTAATGAAGATATCGAAGGGGCACTTTTTACTACCAACTATTAATAGTAAAGGAATCAGCAATTTTGAAATATGCTGGCAACTTGGCAGACTGCCCATGAAGGCCTTGGAAAAGATTTTCAGGTGCTATGCACACATCTATCTAAAAAGTTGAGAAAATATATGCAGCCAATACTTTTCCTGTGATGCTCTATGGAAATGGAAGTTAGACTTTGAAGAGTAATAGAAAGAGAATTGGTGCTTTTGAACATTTGCATCAGAGAAGATTCCTGAAAATAACATGGACAGCCAACAGAACAAACCAATGAATCATTCAACAAATCAGCCTGGAGTTGTCATTCCAGACACAGATGACTAGGCACAAATATTATACTTCAGATACACTATGCAAAGTCCTAACTTGCTGAAGAAGTCTATAATGCTGCAAAAGATCGACGAGAGAAAAAACAAGAGGTAGCCTACCATCAAGATGGATGAATTCAATTACAGCAGCAACGGATGCACTGTTGGAAGACCTGAATTACCAGGTAAGGAAGAGATCCTTCTGGAGAAAATCTGTCTATGTAATCACTATGAATTAATACTGGCTCAACAGCATGTTATAATCAATGAATCAATAATACACAAAGAAATACTCTTTTGAAAAGAAATTTTAATAAACACCCAGGAGATAATATGATGAATTAAATCTAAAATTGGTAATTATGCTCTTTGACCATAGTCCTTTCTGAGAAGATGATGGTAAATTGTACTTAGAAACAAAACGCATCACAGATCAATTATTGACAGTTAAGTTAGACTTTTATGATTCTGCCCAATGTGAATCCTGTAATTTAAATTCCCAATGTTTTTAAATGATCAGTGAAACAGATCAAACAGAGCTATGGAAAAGTGATATGGCAGATCTGGCAGTACATTTAAACTTGTGCTGACTTATACCTATTTCCATTCACATAGTAAATGGTTAGGTATTGAGATGTAGCAACAGTTTTAGAGCGCCATCATCATTTCCCCCCCAAAAATTCAGTTTTTCCTTAAGATAAGAAGTGATATAGGAGCTTAATATTGCCCAAGGGCAGCAGTGGCTGTTGTGGAGAAACTTTCATTCTATTAATGGTGCTTCTCTTATTAGACAGAGAGATACAAAGCATGAATGCACACAGTTTAACTCATTGTCATAATTAGCTGTTCAAAAGCAATGAAATTTCCCAGATATTCTAGCAGTAATTTTACTAATCCACACAGGGAATTCTAATATTGGATAATCTATGGAATAAGGAACTTTGCTTTTATGAATCCTAAATGGAAAGAGAAATGATGGATGGGCTTTTTTAATGTTATGGTATATTTCTCTGTTGGGAAAATATAGGGAAATGAACATTTCATAAACAACATTGAGGTGGTGCCATTTTTGAACAGGTCCAGGACCTGAAGAAATAGTGGATTTAGCAAATTTATAGCTTGAGATAGGCGAAGGTCTCGTCCTCTTAAGAAGGTATATGAACTTTTTCTAAGTCTAATCAAATTACCTAATATGTGCACATCCACTTATTCAAAAAATATTTTTCCTGAATCTTAATTGTTTAATACTTCAATCAAGAATTAGATATTGATTAATTACGAGGTCAAATGCCTTAGTATAGCTTTGTTCCTTTCTTTCAAATTGGTCTATTTTCAAACTTCTTTATCAGAAACCATGTCATAAATATTGTTTCAGGCCAGGACAAGCCATATTAAATAGCATCCCTCATAAATTTCTTCTGCTTCATTTTCCTTGCATTACAGCTTAATCAGAAAAATATGATTAAAGAAGTGAAATCCAAATAAAGTTAAACAAGATATTTTATTATAACAAAAATGAAATAAAATAAGAAAGGTTACTTCAAGTAAGGGGAGAATGCAACAGATTTCATTAATCATCAGAATCTTAGGTTTATCTATCGTAGGGCTTTGGGAGAGAAAGAAATATTAAATAGGATTTTAGACTGCTTGGCTTTCTGGCTATATGTAGTTATTAAAATATCTTGATACCTTAGCTCAAAATTCTATTTTTTTCTAGAGAAAAGCAATAGATTCAGAAGTTTGGAAGGCTCCTAAAAAAAGAGAATGGTGCTTCAAATGTATGAAAAATAACACAGAACCTAATTGTTCATGTGATTGTTGTAATAATTTGTCAACCAACCATATAATTACAAGACTATGAGTCAAATTAGTGTTCTCAGAATAAAGATTTTAAAAGATGATTGGATTGGGGTCTATGTGCACTATTATATTCCCTGCTTCTATCCTTGAGATACAATCTATTTTTTTAATTCTAATCCCTCAAAAGCATAGAAAGGACCATCATATTTTATGTAATCCACTGGTTGACTAACTTTTTTGGCTTTTTCTTGCTCAAAGCATTTCGACTGGAATTACAAGAGTTTTCTGCAATTTACCAATGCTTAACTGAACCACACCATGTTGTGCTGAACTTTTCTAAAGGCTCCCAAAAGCATGTTTTTAGTCTTGACAAGGAAGGAATGACAGCAATTAATTTCATTAATTCAAATTGTTCTCAACTAACAGCAATTTCATCTTGATTTTTACATAGGTAAAGTAGTAGGCAGGACATCAAGTTTTACAGAACCTTTTCTATTCAATGATCCACTTTTTCACAAAATCAGAATTCTAGGTTTTTACATGATTCTTTCCAGAAAAAGAAAAGAGCGATGTATCATTTTTTCATACTTCATAGTTGATGGGCTGCACTCAGGTTGCTTAGGTTCAGAGGTGAAATTCAGCAGTTTCTAGCAGGTTCTCTTACATAGAAAACCTTACATTTTCTAAGCAGTTTGGAGAACCAATTCTTAGAAGAAATCTCCTTTTGTTTTTTTTCCACTTCACAGAGTTAATCCTGTCAGGAAGGCAGGAAAAAACGTTCTGATGTTGTTTCTAGCCTAATCATTATTGCCCTGCTTACAGAAACTGCCCACCCAGTCACATAACCCCACAGCCACACCCATCAAGCCATCCCCACAGAACTTGTAGTAAAAAAAAATGAATTCCACCACTGCTTAGGTTCTAAATTATGTAGTCTAGCCTACTTAATCATCTTTTATATAATGAGATTGCTTATTTGTACATAGAATGATTTTGGAAAATTTGGAAAAGATGTTCTTTTACTACCAATTTTATGTTTCATTCAGCAGCAATCCATCTCATTTAACGAGAATCCTCAGTACAGTATATGTGGATGCCACTGACTATCCCATTCAAGGAGTTTGGCTTCTATCAGGAAAGGAGAAATGTTATCTATGAGAGTGTAGTGTGAAAGAATAAAATTCATACAGCTCCCTGAAATGAAATTCAACATTTCTAGAGTGGCAAGTAGCCAGCAAGCATCCTTGTGCTTCATCAACTCTCAATTATATAATTTCCTTCTTGATAAAAAAATCAAGACATTTTATGTGATATAAGTACTCAGATGAAGGTCATTTTGAGTCTATTTTAATTGAGGAAACAACACTTTCAAATTGAAGTTCTTTGTTGATTTGGTAGATTCCTCTTTTTCAAAAAGTACTAGTGTTCACAGCAATCTGGAAGAACTTCCATTTGTTCCCAGATATGTAGGGACTTACTTCTACAGATTGAAGTGTGCATTCTCAGAGACATTCTCAATTTGTGTTTTCTCTGAACTTTTGAATGTAGAACAACTTTATGTATTGAGACTATTAGGCATTCAGGATAAACATACAGGGTTTAGATCTGCATGAAAAAATAACATTGGTCCAGTGACATCTGTTGGAATGAAGACAGGTTCAGAGCTTCTGACAATAGTTTTCTTTTTTAAAGGAAATGTTTAATTTTTTAAAATTATTTTACTTAAATTTGCGATGACACTCCACTTTATTAGACTCTGGATGGCTTAAAAAACATCCCCAAACAATAAAAATACATACCAACAAGAAGTCCAGACTAAAACAGAACAAATAACAGTGCAAAGATAATAAAAAAAAATAATGCCTCCATACCTCTACTATAGCTCTAGTGTTAAATGTAAGATTTAGGAATAAATTCTGAGGAATTCATCCTTGCACAAATTAAATTCTTGGCTTTTATCATTTTTGTATTGTATCTGTATTGTATTGTTATCCTTTTTGTATTGTATCTGTGGACCATGGATGCAAGGAGAAATTTTCTTTCCCTCCCATATAAATAGAAAATTCTGTAAAAAGCACTTCATGCTGCTTTGGTCTGAATATGGTCCTTCTGGTTTTCCACAGCATTCCTCTATGCTTTTCTAGGAAGATAAATAAAATATTTATCTAACAGGTTTACATCCAACAGTTTGCTCACAGCACGCTCCAGGTGCAGCCACTTTAGGTTACAGCTGTCACAAATAAATGAGAAATCACTTTTACAGGTTGATGTGTTAACCCAGATGAAGATGCTGAAGCCAAAGAAACTGAACACAGGATAGGACAGGCTCTAGGAAGGAAAAAAAATAGATTTCAAAGGAAGTGTGTCCCCCCCTCCCCTAAAAAAAAAACACATATGGAGCTAGGCCCACTGCTGCTGTAGCAGCTGTTGCTGAGAAAAGAGAGGTAGAAGCCATGTTTTTATAACTTTCCAGGATCTTCATCTGCTGCTTGGTGGTGATAATCTGCTCTTTCAGATTTGTCAGCATCTAATCTGAAAAGAGGGCATCCTATTGCCGAAAAAGCCACCAGTTCCCCATTTGTATATGCAAAAAATTTAAGACCTGTCACAGACTTTACTTATTGATCTCTGCTTAGGGAGATGAAGAGCACAACAAATGCAAGTAATGTAAGGCCTTGAATACTTTTCAATCCTATTTTTCTTTGATATCAAAAGCTCTTTTTGAGAATGCATTTCTAGCTTGCCATTCATTCATATTTTTCCAAAGGAATCTTTAATCCCATGTATTGGGGTTAATCATCTACTGTATGAGATATGGAAGCTGACTAGGTCTGTGGTGGAACTCATAAAACATGCTTTAAAGCATTTTTTCCCCCTGTTTTAGAAAATAAAGGTCATTCTTTCCAAAGTATCTTTGCCTGAAGTATGACATTTTTAAAAAATCTGAAAAACTGGTTTTAAATTCTTGCTAGTTTGTCCTATTTGTTTCTACACATACTTATGATAATCTGAAATAAAAGTAAGTTCTATCAATCTATTATCCACCCTCCTCTTTTCTCAATTGATTTAATAGCTTACCCTTAATTATTTTATCATGTAGCTAAATTTGATATGCTTGAAGCATCTTGACATATCAAGTGGATGGGATGACCCAAGAGACTAAGTGAGGAGGCGGAAAGGAGTAATTATGGGGAAGAATGCATATAAGGCAACAATAGATGGGAGAAGATTTATTTCTGGAGATTTTTTTTTATTATTTTGACTTGAATAGTAGAATGGGAGAATATTTGGCATAGCTGACAGATAGATAATATGAATATAGATCTAGAACACAAATGGGGTATTTGTTTTCCACAGATGTAAAGTATTTCTAGGTTACATGAATAAAATAGCTAAGAATAAAAATACTGCTTCTCCTTTTCTTGCTGCATTAACAATATCCATCAAAGGCCACTTGCACATCAAAGTAATTTCTCTAAGTGCAGAACATTTCCTATTAAATATATACACAGCTGCCACAGTGATGTAACTCGGGTCCCAGATCACTGTGATTTTCTTCTAAATAAAGCTATGCATTATTTGAGCTATGTCCAATTACCATATTAATTGAATGAATAAACAATGTAATAGTATTCATTAGAATAGGAATAAACAAATGCTGCCAGTTTGCATCTAAACGTTAAAGCTGTCAGAATCACCCATCTGTAATAAGATAAAACAGAATATTTTGCATTGGTAAGAAATGATACATATGATTACATGTGCTACATATAATAAATGCTTGGTTGTTTGTTCATAAGCAGCTCAGATGCAAAAGTGTCAATATATACTGCATGATATATGATGCTATAGGGAATGCACTTTATTTAGCTTATTTTTTAGGAAATTTTAGGATATAAAATGCTTGCTTATTCTGTTTTATTCATGTTTGAAAAATAGTCTTTTTTCAAACATGAATAAAACAGAATAAACAAGCATTTTATATTCTAAATTTTTCATTGATAGCATTCACTTTCTTGACTCCACTAAGATGGATTATGGTTGTTTTTTTCTTCCTTTTATAGATAAGCATTCCGATTCTTAGGGTTAGTCTGATTCTGCTTTATATTTAAATATTGCTATTCTTTTTATTCTGTTGCTTAGGCTTTTAAAAAAATTTCTGCTGCCTAGGTAGTATTTTATACTTTCTGTGATTTCAGTGAGGCATTGGTTGTGCAGAAAAGTAGGTTGAAGTCTTTACTGAATGATGTATAATGCTATTAGCAATAATGAAAATTTTTGCTTAGCATGTCTTTATGTCATATTTGTTACCAGATGGCAGATGTCAGTAGCAAAAACTTTCTTCTCTACCCTAAATGTGTTAAAGTAGAGTTGAGGAGGCTGATTTTGAACTTGAGAAAGGCCATTTAAAAAGAGATGTTTGTCAACAACCATAAATATTCTGAAATGAAAGAAAGCATAACTGTTTCTTTATTAATTAAATTTATATGCCATCCAATTCCCAATGACTCTGGACAGTTTACAAAATGTTAAAAAAAACAAGACAACACCATAAAACAAAAAAAGAACAAAGCCAGTGAAGATAACTAACCCTGATGGGAATAAAGAAAAAAGAAGAAAAACTGGCTTCATTCTCACTTTCCAAAGGCAGTATGGGGCAGGATTTCAAGCCTCTTCTACACATCACTAGTGTGATAGTTGTTTGAATCTTGGGGGAACCTCCTTCAGAGAACAGGTGCTGCTACAGGGAAGGTGTGCTTCTGATTCTAGATGCTTAATTGAAGGAACACAGAACACATACAAATTCTACCAGATCAGCCCAGCTAGGCAGATAATATAGGAGACAGGTGGTCTCATGCCATTTTGGACCAATTGAAGATTTTGGGTAGTCTTCAAGGACAGCCCCATGCAGAGCTTTTTGAGTAATTAAGCTATGAGGTGACCAAGCATGAATGACTCTTTGAAGCATTCCCTGATGTAGGAAAGGATGCAACTGGTGCACCAAAAAAAAAAAAAAAAAAAAAAAAAGTTGAGAAAGGACATTCCTGGCCACATTTGCCACCTGTTCATTAATGAGAAGCCGTGAGTCCAGGAAGACCCAAAAATTGTGTACCACCCTTGAATGGAGAAATGCTATCCCACCTAAGGTTTAGTATCTACAGTTCTAGGCTGTCCAAATATCCAGTCACTTGTTTTGATAGGATTGAGTCAGAGAAAGATGCTCACCACCCCATATATGGGCAGTTTCCAACAGCTTGACATGTTTGTGCTAAATTTAAGTTATAAGCAAAGCACAGGATAAAGAGCAAAGCGGAAGAAAAGGTTAGTGTTCTCCTTCATAAAATTGCCACAATGTGAGAATGCTTTCATTCTGGTCACACACACATTATAGCTTTTCTTCATTCCCTGTCTGATCAGAAGTGACAACAATGAATTTCAGAAAAATCATCTCATGTTTTCCAAATATAAGTAATGAGTCTATGTTGTCTAGCCAACTCTACCATCAATCATGCTTTTTTCTGGCTGTACTTTTAGCCAGTGTGAAAAGCGTTAGGTGGAAGTCTGCCTTTAATCTTGAATAAAAAATCCCTTTAGTTTATAATCTTAAAATTTCAAATACCTGAAACAAACAGCAAAAAGCTAAATAAGATTTTGATCTTAGAAGGTCATGAATGGACTAAGAGTAAAGATAAAATTGGAATATTGAAACTTTTACAATAAAATTTTAGAATTAATTATAAAAGCAAACACCTTCTTAGGGGAAATAGATCATGTATAAGCTACAACATATGCAAATAATTGCATGATTTCAAAACTGGACACTAAAGGGGACTAAAAAAATTTAGGTGGAGGAAAGATGTACAGTCTGCAATATGATTATGACAACAAAAATACTGAAGGAGACCTTTGAAGAATGGAATCAGAAAATATTAACAATGTCAGTAATGATATCTGCTTCTATGAATAGACTATGTCCAAAATATGTTATTGGAGAAATGTCAGCTATAGAACAAATTTTATTTAACAAAATAGAGATAGTATCAAAAGTGAATTTAGAATTGACAGGCCAAAAGAATGATTTAGAAAAAGATATTTCACTAGATCTAAATGAGACATTGGCTGAGATTTAAAATGTAGAAAGGAAATAAAAATGATAAACCAAAAGAGTGACCAGAATAACTTTTTCCTATGGATTTACTTGAGGCTTTTTCAAGCTTTGAAGAACTCTATGTGATGAAATGAAAAGAAATAAAATTCTATAATAATGTTTGAATGCACTAAAGATTAAGACTTTTAGAAATAAAATGAAGGTAAAATATTTTTTACTTCTGGATATCATTTTTGGACTTTCTGCTGATACCAGGACTGAAAAGAAGAAGTTTAGGGATAAAATATGGGATAGGGTAAATGTTTGTAATTGTAGGGAGGGTGAAGAATTACTAAATTTATTTATACTTGTTGGATTAAGGTTGGAAGTCACTTTTTTTCTTTATTATATTACTTTTTGCCTTCTCTTTTCCTTTTTTTGCACTTCTTACTCTTTTTCTCTATTTTTTTAAAATTTGTCATAGATATTATTATAATGAAAATTCTTAATAAAATTGTATACAAGGAAAGTTCTATATGGGAACATGTAGACAGTACCTCCATAAATGGGTGATTCAGAATAATTAGGACTCCATGTCTATGCAGTTGTTCTAATCCAGGGGTGTCAAACTCAAGGCCCACAGGCTGGATCTGGTCCATGGGGTGCTTAAATCTGGCTGGTGAGGCTGGCCTGGAGATATCAAAGGACTGGCCTGTGGTGCCTCTGCTGGCCAAAATGGGCCACGGAAGGCCTGCATGTGGTTCTCATGTGACCCATTTTCAGCCTCCATGGTCTCCAGTAGCATTTTGCCGGCCAAAAACAGACAACCCTGATGCGGCCCTCAATGAATTTGAGTTTGACACCCCTGTTCTAATCCAAGTTTCTTGTGTTTTTTTCATAGTAATGTAAAGGACTGAGTTGCCCATAAAGATAAGTTAAGAAATACTTTGCCTAAGAAGTCACATGGTTTAGGATTAACACTCATTTTCAAGTTATCACGTTTTACTGCAGTATGCACACTTTGCATATTTTTAAAATATCCATTATCAGTGTGCCTGATGTCCTAATTTAACAATTAGAGCAGGCTGAGTTGTATTCTATCACCAGTCTCTCCATCTTTCAATCTTCATTGCTATTCATTCCCTTCTTTGAAGTTCTCAGTGAGATGATGATCCTTTGACTTTTACTTCGAAGGACTACTGTAATTGTTTATTGAAAAGCTGCAGGAAAAATGATAATGCCTACAATAGGAAAATTCAAGGACTTCCATCTTGTATAATGCAGTGTATACAGTGTTCTGGATAAACAGACCTACACCTCGTAAGCAACATTGACAGCTGCCAAAATACACTAGCTGTAAGTGCTTTTAAAATATAATCTGTATATAAAATATTACATAGAAATGTGATTTAGAATTTCAAGTGAAGCCAATCTCACACCATTATTCTTCTGATTAGGAACATGAAGAATTCATCACCTTTACCTTCATATGTACTCTCCTGGGCTCATTCCAGTTTCCTGCATATAAAATGAAGGCCTAAAGAGGAAATTAATGGTACTTTTGGAGGTTATTTTATGAGATCAGAGACCAACTCACTCATCATAATCACATAGTACAGTCTACAAGAGTACAATAACTCTTTTATATCTTTGTTAATTAAACAAAGCTAGTATGGTGTTTTTTTTTATATACAGCCATGTTGAAATCCTGGATACAGGTAATATTCAAATTGCTCCCCAAAATCAATAATTTTCCTGTCATCTAGAAATGAAGATAGGGCAGAAATTATTTAGAACTTATTTACTTATCTAAAATGTTGGATAATGTTTATTTTTGTAAAGTATGTTGGCATGTAAGTAGCTCTGTTTTTTTATGAATAGTGGTTGTGAAATGTAAGTCGAGATCTCTTTTAGTTAGCTAAAGTTCATGAATAGTTGACTTTTTGCTTAGGTTTCAAGATCACAGTATTTTTAATAGCAGTTGTTTCTAGATGAATGTGTAGCCATACAACCACATACAAGTACAAGAACAGAAGAAGCCCTGCCTTGAAAAATTATTGGAAAGTCAATTCAATTCAATCCTTTACTGCCAATGCACATGTGTGCAGCAAAATTGAATGAAAGTGGGGAGCATTGCTTTAAGAACTATATGCCAATGCTTATATGAGATACTTAATCTAACCACAACCCATGATTTTCTATGCCTGCTGTCTGGAATGGCTGGAAATCTATCGAAGTTAGGATTAATGCATATGATTTATGAAAATCCAGGTATACCCTATGAATTTAGCATAGCCCCTTCAAAAAATACTATCATCTCCCTGTCTATATAAAGATTGAATCACATGGTGGCTTGGTTCCAACAGCCTCCTAAGAAATAATAGTCTGTTGTGTGAACAAATCTATTGTAAGTTGTTCTCAATGTTTTGTAACTTAGTGTATTGTCTGAACCCAAGAAAGTGTAGTTTATTCAGTGAACAAGTCCTAGAAAATTTTAGCTTATAACTTGTGAAAGAGAGCAACATGCTTATACACTGAATATTTTTAACTTTTACCATAAACCCTATATTACTTTTTTCATGAAAGTAAATGAAAAACCTGTCAAAGTAAGGAAAATTTAATTTTTGTACTAAAACAGTAGCAACTTCTTCCCAAAGGAAGAAAAGAAGGTGAAGTTATCACCGTAAGAAAAAAAGACTTTCACTGAACTGTAGGGCTGACAGAAACAATGAACACCTCCTTCCCTCATTAATCTCTGATGGCCAGTCTAAAAATAGACACAAGCATAAATACAGTTAGCATTTATTTATCTGACCATAAACTCTTTAAATTCAAATTTTTCAAATTCAAATTTTATTGGTCACATACACAGTCATACATGGCACGATATGCAGTGAAATGCTTATGCAACCGCAAGTAAGTTAGGCAAATGGGAGGGTAGGGTAGGAATAAGTTGGGAA
>JAEANM010012831.1:0-14647 GCA_017656035.1 Myanophis thanlyinensis | reverse complement strand
CTTCATGACTCGTGGACTTCAACTCCCAGAATTCCTGAGCCAGCATGGCTGGCTCAGGAATTCTGGAAGTTGAAGTCTACGAGTCATGAAGGAACCGTAATTGCCCACCCCTGGTCTAGACCTTCTGTTATAACATATCCTCATAAGATTTTCTAAACTAAACAGATAAAAAATAATAAATGCAGGCATGACTCTACCTAGATATAAGTATGTGTCCTACAGGAATAAAACAGGGAAACCAGTTCTTTCTATGCATCGATGAACCAAAATCAAAATCCTGTGAAATGGTTTAAAATCATGAAATGTCAAAGGAGCAACAAAGAAGATGAAGTCTGCATATAGCAAGAATATAAGTGATGACTACAAGGAAGAAAGAAGAAGCAATTGCTCCCCTTCAATTAATGTCTTCAAAGGTTTGATAGCCACATTACTGGAATGATCTAATTTGGGTTCCTATACTCAGCAGGATGGGGACGCACTGGGAGTGGCTAAGTGGCTAAGATGCTGATCTTGTCGATCAGAAAGGTCAGCAGTTTGGTGGTTCGAATCCCTAGCACCAGGTAACGGAGTGAGCTCCCGTTACTTGCCAGCTTCTGCCAACCTAGCAGTTCGAAAGCATGTAAAAAACGCAAGTAGAAAAATAGGGACCACCTTGGTGGGAAGGTAACAGTGCTCCATGTGCCTTTGGCATTTACTCATGCTGGCCACATGACCAGGGAATCGTCAGCAGAAAGTGCTGGCTCTTTGGCTAAGAAACGGAGATGAGCACCAGCCCTAGAGTCAGGAACAACTAGCATATATGTGCGAGGGAAACCTTTATCTTTATCATACTGAGCAGGATACTGGATGACCAAAGCAAGCTCTTCCAGAGCTATGATTTTATGGTGGAATTAATGCTCATGATGCTCCTTTTCAACCCTGTGATTCAGTGAAACTCTTTGGACAGTTGAAGGTGAAGAATAGTAAAAGAGAAGAGAAGATGCATGTGTAAAAGCACCATGAACCAAAAATAATATCAAATGACAGAAGAAGAAGGAAGCAAGACACAGTACAGAGCAAGTCAGCAAGAAACTACAGAACTATTTCACTGAAGTCAGGATTTTTTTTTTCCAAGACAAATGTCAGGGCAATCAGAAGGCCACACTTGACAATATTTCATATTCTGGAGCCAAAGATGAAGCACATAAATGAGCACAGGCATGCTCCTCAGAAATGGGGTTTGGGGCTATTTTTTGACAATAATTCAGAAATCATACTGAGGGGTCCTTGGTGCTCTCTGAGCTTGGTTGTAGGTGTTGGGGAGAATAGTCTTGGAAAATCTTTGGTTGGGTTTTTTACTTGTTTTGGGGGTTCCTGAATTGGAATATTGTTGACTGGACTTAACCATAGCTTAAGCTGGGAAACTGTGACCATCCTAAACCAAGCCAAGTCCAAAAATGCTAGAGATTTCTAGAAGCCTGGCACTTTTGGCAAATTACCCATCAATCGATGACAGACACAACAATATCTACATACTGTGCAAAAGAGTCAATCAACAAGCCAAAAGGGAAGAAAATGACCAAAATAACTCCCCACCCATAATCATCACCCAGATGAGCATAGATTAACTCCAAGATTAACACAGACCAACAATCAAGAAGCAAACAATACCCCAATCAGGGAACTACCAAACAAGTAAACAGCCAAACCAAAGAACTTCCAAGACGACTCCCACCAAAACTAAGAGGGCAAACCATTAGTATATAAAATGAGAGCAAACCCCATGTCTTACTAACATTGATGATGTTACCTAGTTTGGGAAATGAAACATCTGGAAGAGAACATCTAAACCAGTGTTGGCGAACCTATGGAATGCATGCCGGAAATAGCATGCCAAACCATCCCATGAGCTTTCTGGCACGGCAAACCATCCTGCGTGCCCTGCGCAGCCCCGCTGGCTCCACAGCCTGTTCTCATGCTCCGTCACATGCTAGCCACCTGGCTTTTGCCACATGGGAGCACCGACACCCAGAAGTGCAGCATCTCAGTGCGCACTTGTGCTCCAAGAGCCGAATGTCCAGTTTCCAATATGTGCATTGGCCAGCTGTTCATTGCGCACACATGCACGCCATGCTGGGACACTGCGCTTCTGAGTTTCGGAGCTCCCGCATGGCAAAAGCCAGCTGGCTGTGGGGGCTGTGTGCAAGGAGTGTGAGAATGGGCTGCAGAGCTAGAAGGGCTGCACATGGCTCACGGGACAGTTTGGTGTGCCCTTCTGGCACTAAGGACGGCATTTGATGATGCAAAAGGTTTGCCACCACTGATCTAAGCCAAGAGAGCACAAAGACCACTCATTTCAACTCTGAGCTACAAACATTCTCCTTTATTAGAAAGCACATTATCTGATCTGTCAAGGGAAAAGTTTGGTAGAACCTGTCAGAAATACAGAGAGTGCAGGCATGCAAACCTGTAGATTTACAAAATGTTATTTTATTCCATGCAGATGGAATCATCCCTTCAAAGCTGTCTTTTCCCAACTGGATTTGACTAGAATGAACATTGCCTGATTTATTTCCCCAGAAGAGACTTAATCCAATTACATCTGCATCCCCAGTGAGCCTCAAGCAATGTAGTAAAGTGGAATATATTCCTCCACCATATAAGAATCCTTCATCAAATTAAAACTGTAAATCTTGACTAATTCAATAGCTTAACTGGGCAAAACAAAGTTTTGCTAATAACCAAGGCCAGATTACCTAAACTTTTATTATGCAAACCTAAATTATCTTCTATATGAAACAACTGAGGAACTGAGTTCTCATAATTGTTTGTTTGTTTGTTTTCTTAATGGCAGAATGACTTCGAGTATCTAATGGAATAAAAATTGAAAATAGTAAAATAATTTGGTTTTAATTTGTGGGATTCATGCTGCTTTTCTTAGACTGGGGACATGCAGCTTTTCTTCCTCATTCTGAAATATGTCATGTCGTGGCATTCTTTTATATTTATAATCCCCTTTTTTCCACACAGTATTTTCTAAATGAGGGGGATTAGAGAGAAGGGAGAAAGATTAAGGCTAACTCTGGCAGTTTAGAGTAACTTTAATCAGTCATTTAAAAAAAAAGAAAGAAAGAAATTGTTAAGTCTTCTGAAATAAGTCGCTGTCATATATACCAACTCTTTGGCTGTGTTCAATGTGTGAATTGTTTCTCAACGGGATGGATATGCATAGAAGAAATAATGGAGCTTTCCATGGCAAGCAATACTGCTTGTTTGAACCAATGGAGCAAATATTTTTGCTGCACAGTATGCAGAAAAAAGAATCCGTCAGAGTTCTGCACTAAAGAATTAACATACCAATGTCTCTATGTTAATTGAAGCTGAATATTTACTGAAGTTTAGTGGAAGGGGTTATTTTTTTTTTCAGATTCTTTTCCTTACTGAAAGTAACATAAACCAGAGTTCCAAAATAAAATTTGAATGAAATCCTTTTCCAACTGTTTATTTTGTAAACAGTTATCTACAGAGCTCCTACGTACACCTAGATGTCTGGCAAAGGATATCCTACTGTCTGCAGCAAGAGATAAAGCTTGAATGGAGTTCATTACTATTTACATATTTTAAAGAAAACCTGAATTTCCCCACAATATTTGAAACACATGGTCAGTAGATGGGAAGCATTGAGTACTGATGATGAAGGTTTTGCTGGACAAATAGAGTATGTATGACCAAAGAATATTAAAAGAAATTAAGATTATGTTGCCTTACTGCTAAAAGTTTAGGTTTTGTTTTATATTATATTGTTCCTGCAGTCAGTCATTCTCTCTCTCTCTATCTCTCTCTCTCTCTATCTATCTACACACACACACATAATATTTGGAGCAAAGCAAAGTTCCCAACAGTTCATCATGTGGCTAACCTGATAAATGAAATGATTTATTTCTCATTGATTCTGTAATATAAAACTGCTGGGAAAAAGAGCCATTGGTAGATAAAACCAGAGGATTTATGCAAGTCTAGTTTGGTTAATACCTAGTAAGACTCCTTATATCAACTGTCAATTAGGGAACAATAAACTATTTTCAGACATTATTAATAGCAGCTATAATATGACCAAGGAAAGGGGTTCAACTGAAGGGCATCACTTGAAGCTTGGGCAAAATGTGGAAGTAACTGAAGTAATTAAATATACTTTGAAGCATGGTGGATACTAAGACACTATTTTAGCATGTCGAATTAACAAGATTAATCTAGAAAAAGATAGATTATTTTTGATAATCCAACAAGAAATCTTATTGTGTCTTATTACATTATATGAAGTGAACTATTTTGTTCATTTTAATCCCAATAACTATTTGGTTCACATTAATGTCTTATGTACAAATGGAACCCATTCGCCCCATAGTAGAATGTTATAGCCAAATTTTGTTATCTACATGTTACTTTAAATGATCCTAAAAAGCTCAAATAAACAATGGAAGCTAGCTACACTTTGGGCTTTTGTTGGCTGCACACATTCCAATTTATTTTAAAAGCAGTCTTCATCCGAACAAATTCAGGCTTTGGTCTAAAACAGAACTAAGAACAAAGATACAGAATGATTAAAAATTTACCATTATTTATGAGTCATATCTTTGTTATGTTCTAGAGAAGATCAGTGGTTAAGTTCAAACTAGAAGTAGGACTCAGTTGCCTGCAATTATTTCCATTTTGTACTGCCAAGTTTAGGTCATAAATGGCAGAATTTACTGAAGGAACTAAATGGCAATGGGATCATTGAACTGTAGTTTTTTTTTTTTCTGGAAAGGTACTGCTCCCAATATCCATTCATCTCAGCATGACTACAATTAATGCTAAGCTCCAAATTGGATTAGCCATGCAAGACAGCTCCATAAGCAATGGGATCTATCCGTTAATGGCACTATTACTGATATCCAATTAGTGTAACCAGGTATTAACCTAACACAGTTAATCTGCCAGATTAAGAAATTTATAAATGCATTGTTGCAACATTTTAACAAAATAAAAAAGTAATTATTTTTCATGTCTGGGGGTAGCTCAGATTATTGCTTTCATATTTCACTTAAAGTAAGAACACACATTGATTTTTAAAGAAAGCATAATTAACTAAGGTTTCATGGATCACATTACTTGAGCTGGACCTATTATATTTTCTTAATTCTCTCTGAATGGACTTCTGAGCAAGACAGTTAAGTCATTTCTTTTGCATGCATGGGGAGAAATTTTTGACAGTTCTATTGATGACAATTCTTATGGAATTTATTTATAAGAGTTAAAAAAGAGTTCAAAGCTATTCACAAAGAAATGGAGAGAAAAATGAATCCATCTCTACCGTTTACTGGTCACATTTAAAAGCAATAATTTTAATTAGAATTGCAGAATGTTGAGACAAATCTCTTTTCAAAGCGGTTACAAATGATCAGAAAGTTTCTTTTACATTTTCAAAAAACTAGAGACACCAAGCACAATTTTAACATGAATCTCATATTTGCAAATTGGTTTTTCATTAGTATTTAATATCAGTTTGAGGGGGGGAGTGATCACATCACATTTAATATTTATTTCATGCATTATATCCTAGGTGAGTGGCTATCTTTTTTAAGAATCATGATGAAAAGCTAAGGACCAGTCCTTACCTTCCCATCATGACTATTAAAAAAGATAGCCATTTGATAACCACATGATGTTGATAGCCACACATTTTTTAAGTAGCATTAAAAAAAAAACCCCGAAAAGGCTGAATTATATCTCTAAAGCCCTATTGGAACTACTTTTCTTTCTTCTATGAGCCTAGATCTGCTTTATTTGTAGAGCTAATGTGTCATGTGCTTTAGAACATCTGCTTTATTTCTAGAGGTGATGTGTTACGTTTAGAATCGTGTAGATTATTCTATCACTTTGCCAGTTTGGGGTAGTGTTTAAAGTGCTGGTTTTGAAACCAGAAGACGGTGAATTATATTCCTGCCTCAGGCATGAAAAATCAGTTGAGTGACTTTGGGTCAGGCACTGAATCTCAGCCCAACTCACAATTCATTGTTGTGGAGAAAATAGGGAGAAGGAATATTATGTACATTTGCCAATTCAAATTGCTTTTAAAATAAAAAAAGATGAGAAAAAAAAGCATCTAATAATAATCTAATAAATGTGAGAATTTTGTAAGCACACATTAATGACTTTCATTCCCTTCCATTTGTGTTCCACAATCTACCTCAACAACAGACGCAATGTTTATCTATTTTATCCGTTCGGGGAAACATGCCTACCATTTGAATGAACTTTGATATGCTTAATGAATATACAAAAGCAAAGCCTACAGTGCAGCTGTGGTCCTAGGTACTATCTCATGGTGTTACATCAACATGAATAAACAGAAGTGGAATTAGAGATTCGATCCTTCAGTCCAGTTTTTTTTTCTGAAAGACTGATATTTTTGATAACAATAAACAGAGAGATCCATTTTTTTCCTGTTTAGAAAGGTCATTACAAAAGAGTAATATCAATATGGTTTCAATATCAATACTGAAATCAGTTTCAATGTGGATCACAACCTGAAAACATTTCTTTCAAATCGGTGCTTCAGGAGTTGTAATTCAAATAAAATCTAGGCAGCTTTCTGGGACACTGGATACCAAATCAGTCCTTTGTTCTATGAAAATTGCAAAGGCACCACACTTTCATTCAGTGTTTGTGTAATCATGCAAAACCTCAGAAAGGAAATATATGTACTTTAGAAGAAAATATCTACAACACTATGTTTCCACAGTATCCAGCTAACTAAACAATTGCTATATTTGGACAACAGGACGGCCATTTATCCCAAACCTGTGTCTGAATGACTTGTTAGGGTTAACTATGGTAAACTATTGACCAAACTGGCACAATCCACTATGTTTATGTATACATTCTAATCATGTGTTATTCCCTGGGCAAGAAAATGTATAAAATGGTCAGTTAAAGGTTGTTTTACAGAACCATTTTTCTCCAGTTAAATTATTGTTTTCAGAAATAAAGGTTTCCCTAACAGATATCAAATCGGAACAGTTACTTGTCTCATAATAAACAAAAGAGTAAGTTCATTGTATTTTCTATCTCTCACTGTGTCCGTGTATGTGTTAACACATGTAATTTACACAATCGAGACCTGGTGCATAATTATATAGTTAAATAAACAAGAGACCTAGTACAATTGTAATGTAAATACATTAAAAAGTCTTCTTAAGCATTAATTTTATGTAAATTATATATTTTATTTTACTTCTATACATTACACCATCAGTATACATAACTCCTAAAGGGTTATATATAATAAATCTCTCTGCTCTGTCATACACAATAGGTTTGATCAAACTATTCAAAGAATGTACAAGGAGACAATCCTCCATTAGAGTAGTCTGACTCTGAATAAGAAAATATATATATCTATAATTAGAAATAAATATAGTCACACAATTTCTATCCTTAAAGCAACATCCAATCCTAAGCAAATGATTAAAGTTCCAAATAAGAATGTAACGGGTGCTATTGGATTAATTGAAATAAATTCAAGAATACAATTCAATGCTTTTATTCAATTTCCTTATTTTCAGACTCATACTTTTTTGGTATCTACCTCCTTCACCACTAAGGATTTTCTCATTCATATCCTCATCTGGATATTTAGTTAGTGTATGGCATATCATGCATGGTCTAGAACTATATATTAATATTTTGCCAAGATTAGTAAAATGTAATGAAAGGATCAAGGTATAATAATAGATTGGTGGCCATACATGCAAACACAAATGAGATATAAAAAAGATAAGGACAAATTTCCTACCCTCCCATTCTGCCCTAACTTACCTGTGGTCGTGAATGGTTGCATAAGCATTTCACTGCATATCGTACCATGTATGACTGTGCATGTGATCAATAAAATTTGAATTTGAAATTGAAATTCGAAATACAGCAAACACTGCATAAATTGGATCAAATTCTTAGGGGTAAAGAGGATAAATTCATAACTAGAATATATAATTATTTATTGGAAATTGATATGGAGGAAGAAATAATTAAAGGATCTATGATAGCATGGCCTAAGAACATTGGGCAAACTATACAATTAGAAAAATGGGAAAGACTATGGAGCAGGAATTGCAAACTGACATTGTCGATGGGCCTACAAAGAAAATCTATACAAAATGCTTTATCGATGGCATCTGCCACCAGCGAGACTGGCTAAAATATATCCCAACATGAAGCCAGAATGTTGGAAGTGCAAAAATAAAGAAGGAACCTACTACCACATGTGGTGGCAATGTCAGAAAACCATTAGTTACTGGGAACAGGTTAAAAATTGGATATATGAAGTTACGGGAGTAACAAATGAATTGAAACCAGAAACATATTTATTAGGCATGATAGACCCCAAAATTCAAAAGCACCTTCAATATATAATTATACACTTTGTAACAGCTGCAAGGATTGTATATGCTCAAAATTGGAAACAAGAAGATAGACTACCTATGGAGTTGGTCATAGGTAAAATTTTGGAGTGTGCTGAGATGAACAGATTAACTCTGAAAATGAAAGGAAAGGAAGAGAAAGATTATTAAGTGGTCTGGAATAACCTATACAGATGGATAGATCAAAAATATATAAATTTAAGATAAGGACTGTAAATAGTTATAAGATACATACGTCACGGTGTGGTTAAAGTGCTTGTTATTATGTAATTACTTTTAAAAATTAATAAAAATGTAATAAAAAATAAATATAAATGTTAAAACGATCTATGTTCAAATGTCAATGTCTAGGCCAACTGTTGAAGTGCATCATTGTTTATATTAAAAAATATCAGATATCGGGCCAGTATATGTCCTCAGCTTGTCACAATGTGATCTACAGTTTAATGTGGGACTCTGCAGTCAACACTGAAGAAAGGATATCGTACACTGAGGAAAGGATATCGTACCCCCTGTACAAAGAGTTTCAGCAGATGCCGTGTGAAATGTGAAATCCTATTCAGGATTGTCTATTGCTGGCCTGGTACCTTTTTTGTGGTGTGTGAAGCTAATTCACCTCCTTGAGGCGCATCCTGGATAACACAACAACATGAACAAAACAAATTAGCAGTTGCTGGCAGCAAGACTACTCTGGGTATGTCATGAGCCTGCAGCAAGTGGGTGGCTTTATACTGGATATATAATTATTTCTTCATTTAATTCTCTGAATAAACTTTGTAGATAAGAATCAATAGCCCTTTCACCTTGAGTGACTTTGCAGACATAAATTGTCCTGCAGGCACTTGGGAAAGTTATTATTCTCAAGACTTTAAAAACAAAAGGCTAAACTATTTGAATTCAATACTCATTCTCCCAATAAAAATAATGCATACTTCATAATATATGGAATTCTTCTACAACCATCTGTCTTCATTCCGGTAACCTGTGAGGTTCTGATTCATAAATGTAAAACTTGTTTCTTGAACCTGTATGACAGGTTGGTTGTTGACAAATTGTACATGTTTTTTTCTGGAAAAAACACAGTGATTCTGAAAGTGAGCACGGAAAATATGCTGAGAGAAGAAATACTTACTTAAGTCCAGTGATGTCTTTTGAGTATCTCTAAGAGGCCGCACATGAGATCACATTTTTCATTCCATCACATCACTGATGAAATTCCAAATGTTATAATTTGCATAATTTGCATGATGATAATACACATGGTATCACCATAATTTTTTAACAGTTTTTATATTTCTAGTTTTACTATTTGAATGGTTATTGACAATATGGGTGGCATTCAAATTTAATAAATAAAAGTAAAATAATGTGGTGTGTCAATTATTAAGTCATAAACAAGAGAAAGTGTTATAGAATAGGTTTCCCCACTTTTGTGTATTTGGTATATCTGAATTTACTTCTAACAAAGTTAGAACTATTTGGTTAGTAAGAAGTACTTCTAACAAGGATGACCTTGATAAAAATTTTACAGAAATGTTGCATGAAAATTTAAAGCCACCAAACTGATGGACACCAAGTTTCATTTTCTGCTTTTTCTTCTTCTTCTTTCGGCTGTTCCCATTAGGGGTCGCCACAGCGAATCATCTTTTTCCACCTAACTATCTTCGGCATCCTCTACTCTCACCTTAATTGACTTCATGTCCTCTTTTAGCACATCCATATATCTCCTCTTTGGCCTTCCTCTTGACCTCTTGCCTGGCAGCTCCATCTCCAACATCCTTCTACTAATATAACCGCTCTCCCTCCTCTGCACATGTCCAATCCATCTCAATCTGGCCTCTCTGACCTTGTCCCAAAACAGCTCACCTGAGCTGTCCCTCAGATGTGCTCATTCCAAACCCTGTCCATCCTGGTCACTCCTAAAGAAAACCTCAATATCCTCATCTCTGCTACATCCATCTCTGCCTCTTGTCTTTTCCCTTTTGCTACAGTCTCTAACCTATACAGCATAGCTGGTCTCACTACTGTCTTGTACACCTTTCCTTTGATTCTTGCCAATACTCTTCTGTCACACAACACTCCTGACACCTTTCTCCACCCATTCCAACCCACCTGCACTCTCCTCTTCACCTCTTTTCCACACACCCCATCATACTGGACTTTGAACCCAAATACTTAAACACCTGCACATTCTTGACCTCAGCCCCCTGTAACCTCACTGTGCCACTTCCCTCCCTCTCATTCACACACATGTATTCTGTCTTACTATGACTGATTTTCCTTCCTCTTCTTTCCAGATCATATCTCCACCTTTCCAGGTGTTCCTCAACCTGCTCTCTGCTCTCACTACAGATCACAATGTCATCCGCAAACATCATTGTCCATGTGGATTCCTGTCTGACCTCATCTATCAACCTGTCCATCATTATAGCAAATAAGAAGGGACTCAGAGCTGATCCTTGATGTAGCCCCACCTCCAGTTTGAACTCCTCTGTCTGACCTACAACACATCTCACTACTGTCGTATTCCTCTCATACATATCCTGGACTACTCTGACATACATCTCTGCCACTCCTGACATCCTTATACAGTACCATAGCTCCTGTCTCAGCACTCTTTCATTATCTGCTTAATGTTGCTTATTTATTTCAACCTGTTGGAAAACTGGGTCAAGAAAATTCCCTTATATAGGAGAAAAGGAAAGGAGGAGGGAACAATTTTGCCTTGCTTTTTAAATATGGGAAAGTCATTTAAGTAACAATTATACTATCAAGAGGAGTGGCTGAAATCTTCCAACCCCCATTCCTTTCCCCAATTTATCTCAGTGAAAAAGACAGTTAAATTCTGGTCTAAACATCATGTAAAAAAGGGTAGGAAAGAAAAGGGAGTGTTTAAAAAGCTCATCAGCAAAAGAACAGTTTCAATGTCAGATATATCCAAGAAGAGGGTAATTAGACTTTCATTTTTACATTATGTGATTATGAGATTCAAGCAACACACTGAAATCCGTATTACTAAATACTTCCTAAATACTTCTAAAAGTCAGAAAGAGATTTTCAGGATTCTGTATCCTAACCCTTATTAAATCCACCTATGAATCTTGCTTCCCTGGTCCTGCTCTGCTGTTTGGGATAGGAAACAAATCTTGTAATGCACAATTACAGTATAGAAAACCAGCTGTTAAGGCGTTTAGGACAATTTGCCGTGGCCAACTCGCCATGACCACTCGCCATTGTGGCACAACTTGCCAACTTGCCTCAAGACAACTCACTGCAGGACAAGAGTTACATAGTATTGAAGAAATGGTGGAATAGAATCATTAAAGAAAGGATGCCAAAGGAGGGACAAAATGAAATGTGAATGACAAAACTTGAAATAATATTTTAATTATTTTAAATAATTAAAATTGAATTGTTGAATTGTCCTATGACAATTTGGCCATGGCGAGTTGTCCCACAGTCAATTGGCAGTGGCAAATTGATCCTAGCAAGATAGCTGTGAGGAGTTGGTTGGGGCAAGTTGTCCTTTTCTGCTGCTGAGCACTTGCTTATGAATTCTACTAAATCTAAAGTAAACTTAGGTAAACCAGCATATCTTTTGGAATAATAATAATAGTTTCTACTTACAGATAAAAATATATGATTATAATTATCAGTGGCCAATAAGTAAACTTTAGAGTTTGTCTTAAAAAATTTCCCAAATATTTAAGTTCATAGTCCTTTGTATTTAAATCCACAATAAGTTTTAAGACAGTGGTGGGAGGTGTAGGTTGGCAGGTAGATACAAAATAGGAAAAACAGAAATTATGCACACCAACCAACCTGAACTATGGAAAATAATTTGAGAGAAAAATATCCTTCATTCCAACCCTTCAAAATCCCAAGAACCATTCCTTCCTGCAAAATCTCATATATGGTCCCCTTTCCTACTAACCAGCAAATTGAGGCACAGATTGAAAGAGAAAGATGGAAAGTTCATAATTCTTTCGGGTAAGCAACAATTTAGTGGACCACAATTTTTTTTTCATTTTTACATGCTGCCTGTGCAGGCACAATTGTACCGTATCTTCTACTTTTATCACCTGGATAAATCCAGAAGAGGAGAGAGTCTTGAATAAACAGGTGTAAATTACAAGTTCTGTGCAAGTTCAAGAAAGGCAGATGGAGGAGGAGGGGAGGAGAAAAAACAGGAATGGAATGAATGTTAATGTCAAGTCTAGAAGAGCTCAGAAACTCATAAATCTCTTCTGGGTTTTGGGGAAACCTGATGCCAGGATGCTTTGTTGCATATCTAATGCATTATTAATTTTTTTCACCTATCATCTTTATCAACAGCGGTTTTACAGTATTCTACATTTCTGAAACTCTTTCTAGAGCAACAGGATAATTTATTCTCTGCAACTCCAAGTGATTATACAAGTCACTGTTTTAAACCTTCTGATCTTCTCCAAACTTGCATGTGTATTGATGCCACTACACAATTTGTCATGGCACAGCTTGAAGATGTTTCCTAGGCAACTAAATGATCTAAAAGATTGACCCTTTCTTCTCCACTAAACATATATTGATCTTCACCTTTCAATTTAGCTAGATAATGGAAGTGGTAGCATCCTACACTCTGCAGAAGGGTTGCTGACTCCAGCTAGGAATTTTTTGCTAAGAAATACTGTGTTGTGTTTTAGTAGGTGCCACAGATTTACTCTCTGTTCATATCAAACCTATGTATAAAATCTCACTGCTACTCTATTTTAATATTCAAATATAATACAATTGCTCCTATGACAAAAAATAATACAGGTAGTCTTTGACTTACAACCACACCTGAGTTCAAAATTTCTGTTGCTAAATGAAATATTTGTGAGTTTTGCCTCATCGTACAACTTTTCATGCCACAGTTGTTAAGTAAATCACTGCAGTTAAGTTGGTAACACAGTTGTTAAGTGAATCTGGCTTTCCTATTGACTTTGCTTGTTAGAAGGTTACAAAAGGTGACTCACATGACCCACAGCTGTCATAAATCTGAGTCAGTTGCCAGTTGCCTGAATTTTGATCACATGACCAAGGGGATGCTGATCTCTGATAACAATGAGACAGCCTACCTAGAAGAGATCACGAACCTAGAGAACTGGTGTCGGAAAAACAACCTCCTTCTTAATGTCAGCAAAACAAAGGAATTGGTAGTGGACTTCAGTGCAAAACAGGAAAGGAAATACCAGACCCCAGTCATCAACGGAAGCCCGGTAGAGAGAGTGGACTGCTTTAAATACCTCAATGTGCACATCTCGAAAAACTTGTCATGGACCTTCCACATCAACACCATGGTAAAAAAGGCCCAACAATGTCTCTTTCACCTCAGACACCCGAGGGATTTCAGACTTCCACCGAAGGGGCTTAGGAACTTCTATTCCTGCACTGTAGAGAGCATCCTGACGGGCAACATCACAACCTGGTTTTGCAAAACAGACAAGCACTACAGAGGGTAGTACGCTCAGCTGAGCGCATCATCCACACCAAACTCCCCAAGCTGTACTCCATCTACAACAAACGCTGCCGAACCCAAGCTAAGAAGATAGCGAAGGACCCCAGCCACCCCAACAATAGACTGTTTACACAATGTGGTCAGGAAAGCGTCTTCGCTCTCTGAAGGCAAACACAGAAAGAATGAGGAAAAGCTTCTTTCCACAGGCAATATAGACACTAAACCAGGAACCACAAGAACACACAGGACTATAACAGGAACCATGACTGTATCTAACTCCCACCTTCCCAACTATCCTTAACTTATTTCCTACCCCGCCCTCCCATTTTGCCTTAACTTACTCGCGGTCACGGGCGGTCGCGTAAGCATTTCACTGCCTATCGTACCATGTATGACTATTTATGTGACCAATAATTTTGAATTTGAATTTGAATTTGGATGCTGGTCATAAGTGTGAAAATGGACATAAGTCATTTTTTTCAGTGGTGTTGTAACTTCGAATGGTCACTAAATGAACTGTTGTAAGTCAAGGACTGCCTGCACAGTGCTTTTTTTTTTTTAACAAAATGAAGCTCATTGACCTGTACCTCAACATGAAAGAATGAAATTCTCCTGAAGATATAAGCATTCTTGATACATTACTATAGAATTCAATTCAATTCAATTTCAAATTTATTGGTCACATACACAGTCATACATGGTACGATATGTAGTGAAATGCTTACGC
>JAEANM010012830.1:2082-14648 GCA_017656035.1 Myanophis thanlyinensis | reverse complement strand
CAACAACAGATTTTGTATTTATTTGTGGTATACTTGAAACATATTATATGCAACTTTTCATTCAGAATGTGTTTATACTTTGGGGAGGGCGGGAATCTGTTGCCATTAGTTGCATTATACTTTTAATGTTTTAATACATCGAGCTTGTTCCAAATTGACAGTAAAATTTGTTCATACGATTAATCGCCTTGAGAAGATATAGAAAAGCAATTTGAGTCCTCCCTTGTAGTGCTTTTTAAAAGTGAACTTAAAAAGATTACTGATGAACCACAATTATAAGAATGTTGTCATCAGACCCAATAAATTAAAATTGCCTTCCATTTAATAAAAGAAAAGGGAGAATCAGACATTCACCGTAGGTTTAATTACAATCTATGGACCTGATTCAAACCTTTCGTACTACCTTCAGATTGCTCCAATTTAGTCATTCAGTCCTTGCTGCCTATATTGTGCATTCAGCAATCCCTATTAGACATCTTCACAGTGAGTGATTCTGCTGGGTTTTCTGACACCCGCTTTCATGCATGGCCTGCTATTCTGTGTGGAAATGTTTTTTTTCTAAGCTGCCTGCAACATTAAAGACATCTTGGCCGTGTCAGACTTTTTGAGAGAAAGCATGTGTGTACAATGTTTATGGGTACTGGGTATACCTACTAGGCAGTGCATGGAACATAGTATAATTTGATTATTAATGTTTGTGATTAATAATTATTTACATTGTGTCTGTTGGTATATAAACATCATTGCAATGTATTTCTTATTAAAGAGCCTGAGATGATGCTTACCTTTATTCAGATTTGTATCTGCTGTAAATTACACTAGAGGGCACTGCTTATCCTCTGTTGCAGCTTTCTTCTGGGATTGTGGGGGAAAACCCAGCTGATTCCTGTAATCTTACTTTAATTAAAAGTGGTATTTTTATTTTTTAAAAACTAGACAGTTTAATTCATTGCTTTTTTTTTTTTTGTTTCCAATGTACAGTCTAATCTAGTGAAAACTAAACGCAGTGCTAATACAAAGGATGGCGCTATTTGCACTTAAAACAAATAGGGAATCAAATTGCCACACAAGAAATTGAATTTTTTTATTTGCAATATCATTTCTGCCAAAAGCAGAAGGCTAACTTTTCCTCAAGTATGATTAAGTAAGTTTGAAAACAAGTGAGAAAGTATTAGTGTAGAAAGAGTTAGTGTAGTTTCATTGAACAAAAATCAACGGAATAGTATCCACATTGTAAGTCTTGGTGGTTGAAAACTATGTATTCATCTGCATACAAATATACCAACATGTTTTCTGCACAATGAACAATATAACTAGAATTTTAACTGTGGAAATTACTGATTGTAACCATTTTCAAATTTTATTTGCCAGCAAATATGCAGATTGGAGTTACAAAAATAAAATGAATGAAAATATGTTCTGTTCTTCAGTTTTAATAATATAATAGCATTTCTCCTACTTATAAAGGCCATGTTCAGTATTGACAAAATGTCAGGAAGTGCCAGAGCTAATGCTTTAAAGATATGTTAAGATTAAATTTTCATATCACCATTTACATTATGTTTAGACCTTATTTGTTATTAGTTATGGATGAACTATGGTGCTCATTAAACTACTATTCAAGATATTTCTTTTTATCTTTCCAAGAAATCATCTGAAGAGTTCTGAGCCATGTACCGCTATCTTTTGCTGGCATTTATTTATTTATATATATATATTCATTGATTTTAAACAATCTCTTCCAGTCATGTGTGCTATGTACTGTATAAAGAAATGTCAAATGATTACAAAAATAAACACGAATAAAACAAATTCATTTCTGGAGAGTCTGAAGGCTGTGCAAAAGTACCCCATTTTTAAAAGAATAGTTGTTGGGTGTTGGTGAACACAGGTATGTCACCCAAAATGTTAAGGTATGACACCTTTGACACGTGTCATAGGTTTGCCATCACTGGACTAGAGCGATAAAGGAAATGACCCCTAAATGCCCTCATAAGTGTATATGCCTTACAAATTACATCAGTGGTTTTCATTGGTTGAAGACATTTACCTCACAGTGCACCTTAACTTTTGGCGGGCTGTTCTCTGTTTCTGGGCAGATTTCCTAACTTCCTCATGGAGGTGCCGAGTGACTATTCTAAATTTTTCCCTAGGAACTTTCAGCAGTTTTTCAGTGTGGTGCCCACAGTACGATGGAGCTTGTGTAAAACAGAGCAATAGATACACTACTGCAGAAATAGTTTACTTTTGCAGACTATAGTTCAGATGGTGGTCAAGACTTTTTAACTTAATTTCAATCACAGACACAGTCTACGTTCAGGCCATATTCCTAACCAAATTTTGCAGAGCATATCATGTGAACTAGATCACTGTGTTTAATCAGATTCTAACTATGAACTAAATACTCTCCAGCTTCCAGTTCTGCATTGGTAAGACTAATGCTTCCACATAAACTTTCTGTATCATTAGGATTACAGATAGTCCTCAATTTAAACAGTTCGGTTAGTGACCGTTTGAAGTAACAACGGCACTGGAAAAAGTGACTTATGACCATTTCCCACAATTATGACATTGCAGCATCCCCACAGTCACATGATCAAAATTCAGATGCTTGGCAACTGGTATGTATTTATAATGGTTGCAGTGTCCTGAGGTCATTTGATCACCTTATACCATCTTCTGACAAGCAGAGTCAATGGGGAAGCCAGATTCCCTTAACAACCGTGTTACTAACTCGACAACTGCAGTGATTCACTTAACAACTGTTGCAAGAAAGGTTGTAAAATGGGGCAAAACTCATTTAACAAATGTCTCACTTAGCAACAGAAATTTTGGGCTCAGTTGTGGTCATAAATTGAGGACTAGCTGTACAGGCAACTTTCTGTATTATTGGGATTAGAGGCAAGAAAGAACAAGTAACACCATTATTTAAATAATGGGTAGAATTAAATGGTTCAAAATATTTGCATAGGTGTTAGATGGAAACAAAATTTGTGTTTTCATAGTTAACACCGTTTGTTTAAACAATGGGGTAGAAGAAAGAAAGAAAAACAAACAAACCTGGGCTTCCTCCTGTTGCTTTTTCAGTTGTTCCAACATGGCTTTGAATTCTGCTTCCTTCTGCTCTGCCTCTTCCAGTGTAGCCTGGTTTTGTTCTTCATAGGCCATAGCCACTACAGCCAAAATCAAGTTCACCAAGTAGAATGACCCAACAAAAATAACGAGGACAAAAAAGATCATGTAGGTTTTTCCTGCTGCTCGCAATGTCTGTAAAGAAGTGAGGGCAATTGTAAGATTTCCCGACTGCACCACCAAGTAAAAGAAGAATTTATGGTGCACTGCCTCTTCCTCATTGCATAGATATCTCTAATATTCTTGGTACTTGGAATTAATTTTTTGCTTTGTCTACAAGTGACTTCTAAGATCCTGTTCCTTCTCTGATGCTAATACTAATACTTGGCTGTTACCAAGTGCTAGCTAGCATTTAATGTTAATGTTTCAAGCATTAGAATTTTCTTTTGTCAAGCATCCATAAGCTTTACATTCTTCAAATTGTAAATGATACATAGAGCAGGACAGGGCAGGGCAGGGCAAAGGGCACAGGTGTATAAACCCCTGAGCCCGATTGTGAACCCAGGAGCAAATCCTGCTGAAAAAATGGCAGAGTTTCTTGCCATTTTGAGGGAAGAACCTCTAAAGCTAGAATGCAAGCCTTGGAATTATTTCTATCCAAATCCCAAAACAGAGCCAAGAAAATTCCGAAACTTCCCTCCTGCAATAGAGAAAAAACAGACGGTTCTGGCTCCCATCTTCTTTATTTTGTAAATTTAACCATTGCAGATCTAGACATCAGCTCCAGCCATTAAAACATTGCCTGTCCCTATTTTAAGGTAAGAAATATGATCATGGATAGACATACTTACTAACTGATACAGGTTTTCCCAAAAGTCCTGAGTCATGAGGCGAAATAAGGCCAGGAAGGCCCAACTAAAAGTATCAAAACTGGTATAACCATAGTTTGGATTCCTCCCTGCTTTCATACACGTGTATCCTTCTGGGCATTGGCTGTAGACAAGATGGAAGGAGATGTTTCAGATTTGGGAGAGTAGAAAATATCCAATTCCAAAGGCAAAGATTGACCACCATCATTTTCACAATTCCTCTTTCGACTATTGGCTTTGTGCAAAACTGATTGATGTTACCACAGGAATGAGGCAAAGGCCTGCAGTCAGTATGACTATTGGGAGTTTTTATTAACTCAACATTATTTTTATTGACTCAACATTATTAGAATGATTTCATCTAGGACAGCCTTCCTCATTTTGGTTGTTTTTGATAACTCCCAGATGTTGGCGTTCAACCCAATTGCAATCAATCAAATAAGAAAAGGTTGTATATTCTATAGGCAAATATGCAAAAGTCATATTGTAGGGAACCACAGAGATAACCTTGGAGAAACTATTCATGGAAGGTTATAGCAACATGTCCAAAATGGAAACAGGGGAAATATTAAGAAGAGACTCAGACTGATTTCTCCTGACTCCTTGGAGTATAAGAGCAAATGAAGGGTAAAAGCAACCAGATTTACAACATGAAGTCAATCTGGCCTTTAGGGATGGGAATAATTTGGGTGACTTGGACCACTCATACTCTCTCACCTCACAGGATTGTTGTTGCAGAGAAAATAGGAGGAAGGAGGAATAAATTAGGTATACTTGCCTTGAATTTTTTATAAAAATGATAAAGGTGGGATTAAAAAAAATCTGTTTATTTTAGCCTGACGCAGAAAATTTTTGTGAAACCTGATCTGGTGAATTTCAAAAAGCTGACATGTACAGTATATATTGATTGGTCATGGCAATCTTAATTCCTTCTGTACCAAGCCAATATGCCACCTCAGAGAAAGAAGTAAATACAAGTTTAACACAAACACAAAATAAAAGACCAATTGGACTGAGCTCGTCTCTGCATCAATATTTCACAAATATTCAAGAAAGAATTAATTTGCAAAGCATCCCATTTAAACAATGTTTCTTGTCCATAGGCTTACCATCTGAAAGATTGCAACATAAGATGACAGTGTAATTACCAACAATTATAGTACTCCATTTCTTTTAACATGAGGCAATGAGTAATTAAGATTGAGTGAGCATCCTATTCAGATATGAGGCTACAAATGAATGTGGGTGAAGAGAACAAGTGCAATTCCAATCCTAATCCTGCACTATTGCAAGGTGCAGTTCATGCCTTACAAAGCTAATGGTAACAGACGTCAATAGCAATGGCATTTAGATTTATATATCACTTCATAGTGCTTTACAGCCCTCCGTAAGCAGTTTACAGAGTTAGCATATTGCTCTCAACAATCTGGGTTCTCATTTTATCAACCTTGGAAGGATGGAAGGATGAGTCAACCTTGAGCCGGACAGGATCAAACTCCTGGCAGTTGGCAGAATTAGTCTGCAATATTGTATTCTAACCACTACGCCACCATGGTTCTCAGATAGTTTATTATTAATAAGCTTCCCATAAAAAAAAGAAACAGGTTAATTTTTCAAACAGCCTAAGGTGTCTCAGCACTGGGTAGACAGATTGCTTTACAAATAAATTTATATATGGATTAATCTATGTATACTGACTTTTATTTTCCCATTAGTGGAGAAAGACTGGCTGTGGGGAAGAGAGAAGAAAGCTCAACTGAGCTGAAAACTTACCCTGCATCAGAACTATTACCACATAACAATGGATCAAGAAACCCAGGTATTGTGTAAAAATTTGCTGGAGGAGAGAAATAAAAACATGTAAAAATAAGCATATTGAGGAAGAACACAGACATTTCAAATACACTTTTGATCTAAAGCTTTTTAAACTGGAATATTAGAAAGGATGCCACCTGATGCCTATACTGCTATCTTTTAGCACCTGTACATTTTAGGAATCAAACCCTAGAGATTAGATAGTCTGTAAATTTAAATGGATGGAATTGAGTAATGGAGGAATGATATCTTCTGAGTATTGCTTGGAATTTGCTATATATTTTAACCTTGGTTTTTCTTAGCTTTTTATTTTCTCATAATTTGCCTGGAAAACATTTGAGTTTTAAATCACACCAAATAAATTTTAAAAAGCGCTAGCTTTTCAGACTCCTCAGTATCAAGAATTATTTTGAGTCTTTGCCATTTCATAAAGCAAGTATGATTGGGAAGGGTACCTGTCCAGGATCATCTATGGCTGAATTATCTGTTACTAGCCTGTAAATACCAAGCACTATTCTGACAGGAGATTTGTAATTTCATTTTCTAATGCCAGTTATATTATGCTCTGGCTTTTACCTTTTAAACCAGTCTCGAAATCCCAAATATAAAGCCATTCCAGCAATTGTTTATAATCAATTATAAAGGCATTATTTAGTTTAAATCATTTTAAATAAACACATACTTTGCCAAACCATGGGAACAATGAGTATGAAAGTAATATTATACCCATAGACAGCACATTTAAAGGGATTAAGACTAGCAGAACATCAAAGGAATTTTAAGAACAAGACAATATGAAAATATAGTTTGTTAAGGAAAAGATAAGCAAGTGGAGGTCATGTTGTGTACTTGCCATTCAAAGTACAGTAATTGTTGGCCTTAATTGAAGTATTCATGGAGCAGTCCAGTAAATATTACAATTAATATAGACAGAGAAAATGATGGCAGCAAAAGGTAGCACCTACATATATTGTTGCTGTATTCTTCCCAATCAAATCCCTTGGTGCCATTTTCTAGGTAGGTCTCATTGAGATCGATGGGCCAGATGACACATTTGTTTCTTAGATTCCCCATGAATAGCTGTAGCCCAATTAAAGCAAATACACTGAGGCAAAACACAGTCAAAATCATCACATCAGAGAGTTTCTTCACAGACTGGATCAGGGCTCCCACAATAGTCTTCAGGCCTGGAAATAGGGAAAAAAACAGTCATGACATTTATGTGGAAATATAGACCTAAGCACAAAGTAGCCTTTTAGGGTGACCAGATTATAAGTGAAGACAAACAGAATGATCTGTAAGGACTGGCATGATAAAAAGCAAAGAATAAAAATAAAAAAGTGGTATGGAAAAGAAAGCATAAGTTCATCTAACTTTCAATAAGTGGTGATGGATATACCTATCAGCAAAACTGAATAATACACCAAAATTTCCTGATTCTTTGGAATGTTGCTTTATTGTCCAAACAAATCTATATTAATAAGAGGGAGCAGGATGGAAAATATGGAAGACTGATAGATTTATTAGAAGCTACCTACAATTGCTACCAGATAAAAGATTCTTATCTTAATACAGTTGGTCAGATCAATGGTTAAAAAGGAAGCTAGGAAAGGAAGTTTCCTCCACCAAGATGGGTTTCTCTGGATAATAATGCAGCATTGCCAGGAGTGAGAACTTTTTTACATAGTACAATATTCAATTGTGCTGATATGTACTTCCCCAGCCATTCACAGAAAATTATATGACAATCACCTTCACTTTCTTTTTTTCTAAGAAATCAGGGTCATGAATACTGGGCATAGTGTTAATTTGTTTAAATGATGAAAAAAAGAAGGGTGAAATAAGTTAACAGAGCATTCAGAGCATACCTGCCCCCAATCAATTTTCAGATGTCACAGTCTTACACGTAAGCATATATTCAGGATCCCAAATGAGACAAATTTCAAGTCATTTTGTTCAGAGAATTGAAAGACACTGTATAAATGGCCCAGAGAGCAAAGCAGATAAAGACTCTGCATAAGACACCATCCGTTCACATTTATGTTTCTTAAAACTATATGCAGAAGTCACAGTCTCTGCACACAGATAGAAGCTATATCTAGGGGAGTTTGGCTTTTATATTAACAGCTGTTGGAGTTTTTATTTGAACCAGTATGAAGAAGGAAAGATTTCCAAAAAAGCTTTTGTTATCCTCTCATCACAGCAAATCAATTAATCAAAAATACTTCTGATTCAGTTGATGCTCTTTTGGAAACCAAATCTTAAGAAATTGAGGCAGGGGGTTGGAAAAGGGTTTTAGAGATTTAAGCATCTACACTACACATTCTCCTTATCCACTCAACCTTACTGCATGAAAATAATCTAAGAATGGGCTTAATGTTTTGGTTCTAGGGTTGCCTTAAGAATGTACATCCAAAAAAATGATGCTATGCTACATTTTGGCATGCCGAAAGGGATGAAACATTTGCTTTTAACTGAATGAACAGAATTATCTTGCAGAATGCCAAATTAATTGATGAGAGCTTAAACAGATTCCCCCCTCCCAGCATGCTCCCAGTTACTGCTCCTCTTTCTGAAAATTTACCCAAAATTTGCAAGACATAGGAAAATATATTGAACATGTTAGTATAAATACATTTTGGTTATAACTCTTCACATGCATGGACTAGCTAAGTGACATATAATTTAAATAGGGAAGAGGTGGAGGGGGAAGAAGAAAGCCAGGGCAATTAGTTAGGTATGAGATAGATTACAAGAATCTAATCAATTAACAATCAAAATGTGTTAAAAACTGAAAGTGGGTTATATGCTTTATCAGCACTTCTATTTCACTGTATTTTTGGATCAATCAATTACTATATTGCAATTTTCTGTCTTCCAAATTTGTTGGGTTATAACAGATAAGCCACCATGTAGATTACTGTGATTATAGCCAGGTGTCTTCCACAAGTGCATATTGCAAAAATGAAGGATTGTGCCTGGCTTTGAAGCTTTGTGTCCTTTAACACAATTACAATATAAGACATGACTATCAAGATCTCTACCTGTAAACACATTCAGGAGAAATGATGAACCCACAGTAACAACCATATACTAAAGCACTGCTTGGGATATTTAATAATGGATAATTTACTTGACTAACTCAGGCATATTACTATTACATTCATTGCCCAAACAGTCGTTTTTGTATTTTTAGTTGTGTTTTTTTGCTTTTATATTTGATGAACATAGAATTTAAAAGCAAATCACCCATCTTGAGGGTTTGTTAAAATTGTTTGACAATTCCAAGTGTTCCAGGATGCATTCAGATTCTATGTGTTTGTTAATGCACGTGCTTGTACATGTATCTGTGCATATGTATGGGAGAAGAGAAAGTCAGAAAATAGCATTTTGGACACAACAGCATCATTTCCCCCAGTTCATTGTGATGAACTAACCCTCATCTTTTGATCCAAGTGCTATCCAACTTTTGATTCAGTCAGCAGACTTCTCATCAAATCAACCAAAATATTTAAATAGATATATATTATAAGCTATATCTTTTAATTAATTTATTTTAATTTATTTGCATATTTAATTCATATACACATTTATGGACATTAACATTTATTCTAACTTATAACTCACTATGCATGAATTATGTACAGTAATGAGCCACTAAATTGCCTAATTTATTAATTTCTCACTTTATCCCAAGCATTTTTGGATATGTCTTTATTCTTCTCAGTTCTTCATTTCATTCATTTCCTGATTCAAAGTCCTCAGTTTATTCTGACAATTTCCCTGAGCTGTAATTGATATTAATATTTCCAGACTGTTGCTTTCAAGAAAATTCCCAAAGCTCTCCACATTAAAAGGATTTGGGATGGTGCTGATCATTCTGATTTATTGTTTTAAGCTTGTAATTACCTTTTTGCAAGTGTTCCTTTCATAAGTGATAACGAATAACCCTTCCAGAGCCCAATGCTGCTTTGACATTAGGAATCTGTATGCATTCCTTTTGTAACTGGAAGGGGATCACCAGTTAAAACCGACAGTGTTCCCACTAAGAATTTAAACTTTATTGAATTGTTGAAATTTTTAAAATTGCATATTCCTTATTATATCTTGTATGGGCTACTATGACAAACCCAAAGTAAATGTAATGGATACCTTTGAAAAACTGCAGCTGCAAGCATATGGACTGCTGTCACTTATTGGATACATGTCACAGTTTTGCTATTACAATTTTACTGCCACTACTCAATATCTAGAATTAAGTTTAATGTGTTTTGTGGGGGTTACATTTATTGGGAAGGCAATCATTTGTACTCATTGTTTTGCTTTTCTTAAGTTGGCTTTGTTCCAGTAGATATTCTTCTTCCTGATTTACTGATGCATTTTTAATTATTGTGCTTTTATATGCACCTTTATAATTTAATTATAATGCCCTTTACACATATTTATACCATTACCTGCTTTGGGAACTTTATTTTCAGTAGGGAAATTGGAGTAGATAATTTTAACAAAACAAATAACAAATAGCTACATGCGATTGCGCTATCATTTGTGAATTGGATCTAAGTACTTAATTGCAAAAATGGCCTTACTATTAAGAATAAATGTGAGCTAAGATGCAGCGAAGCCCATTAAATGTTGTGGTTAAGATATCAGATTAGAAACCTAGAAACAGTTTTAGTACCTCCTTTGCCACAAATCAGCTGGGTAACTTCAGGCCTGTCACTTGTACAAGCAAGAGAGGGACAAGTAATTCACTTATCCCACTCTTGAGTTATCCTGTATTAAACTGTCATGTGGTGAGTTGTCCCGTGGCAAGTTGGCCATGGTGAGTCATCCCCTTTTGGCCCTTAGGAAGCAGGCAAAGGAAAACCATTTCCAAAATCTTGCCAAGAAAACTGCAGGGACATGTCCAGGCAGTCACTAGCAATCAAAAACTGACTTGGTGACTTGAAGGCACTTTTTAAAAAAAAAAAAGTGCCTTCAAATCACAAGACTTGTGCGGGAGAAGCCTCCTTTGTGCTTCCTTTCTCAGAGATATTTCTCCAGATATCAGATTACAGTTTCTTCAGCTATGGTAACATTATATTTCCTGTTATCTGCTACCAAGTTGCTTAATGAGGAAAAGTGGGTGGGGTGAAGTAAGCTTAGTATGTTTGCCACTGATTTTGAACTTTGGGCTTGTTGTGTCAAAAATTCAGAAAATACCTAACTGGACTCTTCTGGTTTATCACCACTTCCCCTGAGCAAAAGAGAAACAATTTTCTGTTTCCCTCTTATCTACGCCCCCGCTCCCCTGAACAGTAGCAGTTGGGCCTGAAGTAGAATCCCAGGCCTCAACTTCAGCTCTAGCACTACCTAAAGCCATCAAAATACCCACCTTGTGGCCCCAGGATCTGCCATGCACCGCTTATCGTCAGGAGGTGTTCTCTTGACAGGGCCCTATTCAGGGAAGCTATAGGTCACACGAGGCCTTCATTTTTGAAGTGGCTTTGGAGAAAAGCTCTTTCACAATCTCTGCAGCCTTTGAAAACCGCACATCCCATTCTCATGTGATTTTGTTGGGCGGTTGTGAGCATGGCTATTGCATGCAATTCTGGTGGGTCCAGAGACTGCACAACAGCACACCCCATTCTCATGCAGTCTCCGCAGCCTCCAAAAATTGCATGAAAAAAGGGCATACTTCTGAGAATTGTTGCCGGGTATTGGTGAAAACATCATGGTGTGTCACTTTTGACACATAAGTCATAGGTTTGCCATCATTGAGCTAGGCAATGTGTCAATTGTTCTGTTATTTAAATCAGATCATTTAAAAAGATGGGCAGCCAGAATAGATTATGTGACTCAATTTTAAATGACAAGCGCAAGGGATATTTACTTATTTGGGCTCACATTTCATTTCAATCATTTATGATTTTGAACAGCAATATACAGTCTCCGCATTAGATCTAAGATCTGAAATTAGAAAGCTCATTTGAACTGACAACCTAGGCATTGTTTTCCTTGAGGATTGCTTCATCCATTAGAGGTGAATGCAACTTAAGAAAACATCCTGTTTATCATGGATAAAGTTGTGACATGATGGGTTTTAATATGTAATGGATATTTTAATTGGGAAGCTCATTTATGCACTTATGGAGTAATAAATACTCATGCCAAAGTTTCACAATATGTACATACACACACACATTTATTTGCTCGTTTATTATTTATTCATTATTTGCTTCTAACCTAATCTAGCACATTATCATTGCATTTTATTTTTCTTATCTTTGAATTGTAATAAAAAAATAGGAAATTGTAACTGTTAAGATGAATGTGTCCAAGTTACCAAACACGTGAAATTATAAAACTATTCTACTAGCAGAATTATAATCCCTTGTTTTGCAGCAGTGCTTTGAGTTGATTGGTTGAGGATCAATCATACTATATTTTATGCTCATGCAAATCACAAGGCCTATTAGAAATGTGCCACAGCCATTTTTTGAAATGTGACAAAGAAGACAAAGGAAAATGTAAGACATGGTCATTCTTAGAGCATTTCTTACCTGGAATGACAGAGATAGTTTTCAAAGCTCGGAGAACTCTGAAAGTTCTCAAGGCTGACACATTCCCAAGGTCCACAAACTCTGTGACATATCTGCAATGAGGGAGGTCACACACAAAAGAGACACAATGACAATAACACACACCAAAAGGGGAATGAGGAATAAAACAACAACTACAAACAGCAGTACATCACTCACAGGGAGCTGCAACCCAACACCTAACACCAAACTGCCTTACCTGGAATTACAGAAATAGTTTTCAAAG
>JAEANM010012829.1:0-14648 GCA_017656035.1 Myanophis thanlyinensis | reverse complement strand
CATTGGACGAGCCGCCCAGCCAATGGGAAGCGCGGAAAGTGACACCGCGGCAAAATATAAAAAGCCGTGGCTTGCTTTCCTCCTCCACTTACAACCAGTGCTGAAAGCTCATCGTGAGCTTTACTCGCGGCTAGGAATTAAAGGGACCCCTCGCAGTCATTTAGCCTGACCTCACGTCTGAGTTTTTCTTACCCGATTTTGACTGGGTTTTCAGCTAAAACACTTATTCTTGCCAGATCAGGGATAATTTTATTTATGCTTGTGTGTGGTGTGTGAGATTCCATTCAGGCTAGTGTCTTCAGCTTTATGCCAGTGCGAGCAAAGCATGATCGGAGCTGCCGTCTCTCTATAAATAGTGATGGGGGGCCTGGTGTGCTGGGCTGATTGGCTGCATTGCTGCCTCTTGATTGGTTTATGGAGTTGATGTTGATATAATGGGCTGTGTGATGGCCTTGTGAGTTTTGTTGTTGTGATATCCTGGGTCCTGCATTGTAATTCTTGGGTCATTTGTTGTGTCGTGATCTCTTTTCCATTAGCCTCCTGTGTTGTAATGGCTTCGGTAATGGATTGTGTGATGATCTTGTGAGTTCCATTGCTGTGGTATCCTGGGTCTTGTGCTGTGATCTCCTGGGTCGTTTGCTGTGTTGCAACTTCTTGAGTTCTCCTGGCGTGATTTCCTGAGTTTTCTGATGTGATATCATGAGCAGGTGGCTGTGATGTAGCACTCTGGATTTTGGTCTGGCTTCGAGTTTGAGGTCTGGGTCTGTGTTCTTGGTGTGTATCAGTTTGTTTGGTTTTGGGGTCAGAGGGGTGCGACAACTGGTGAGCTGAAGAACTTGTTTCAGGAATGAAGATGTAGATTTTCAGATTTTTTTTTCACCCCATTTACTGTTAAACATGATCCTCATTACATTATTTTAGTTTAATATACCTCTGTAAATGTGGACCAGCTTTCTCCCATCTCTGGTGTTTTGTAGGTATGTTGAGACTACAAATTTTAGAATTTTCAGCTAGAGTGGCCAACACAGTCCCAACTGAGAGCTGGCCTGAAAAATTATTGCATTGAACTGAAAAAAATCAACAGAGAGCGTCAAGTTGAAAAAAGCTAATGTAAAGTCAAAACAAAGACCTCTCCTGGACATCCTGGCTCTACAGAGATTTCACTTACTTAATTTGTAGTTACCTGACATCACTCTTTGGAAGGTCTCATTCAACCCCCAATGAAGTAGTTAATAATCAAAAATAATCAAGGAGAAAACCAACCTGGAACTAAGGAGAAATTTCCTGGCAGTTAGAATAATTAATTAGTGGAACAACTACAGAAGTTGTGGAAGATTTTAAAGAAAAGTTTGGGCAACCATTTGTCTGGAATAGTAGGGTTTCCTGCTTGAGCAGGGATTGGACTAGAGTTGGTCCCTTCCAACTCTGTTATTCTGTTAAGTTTAGATAGGTTTAGTCCAGAAGGAACAGGAAAGATGGTTCTTCCCCACTTCCAAATTGAAGTGTTTACGATCAAGCCTTGATTCAGCCCAAAACCAGAAGGCCTTGAAATGTTCTTTTTCCCACTGCTGATCCCTATCATGTCTCTGTTGCCTCCCAAACAGTGATGGAATTCAATTTTTTTTACTACCGGTTCTGTGGGCGTGGCTTGGTGGGCATGGCTGGGGGTTATCATGTGACTGAATGGGCAGTTTCTATAAGCAGGTCAATAAAGATCAGGCTAGAAACAACACCAGAATGTTTTTTTTCCGTGCCTTCCTTACAGGATTAACCCTGTAAAGTGGAAAAAAACAAAAGGAGATTTCTTCTAACAACCGGTTCTCCAAACTGCTTAGAAAATTTATTACTGGTTTTAGCAAACCTGCTAGAACCTGCTGAATTTCACCTCTGCTCCCAAAGTAAGTAAAACACAATTCTGTGTACTGATTATAAATGTACAATATATAATAGCAATATACGATAGCAATTTATCAAATCCTGTAGTTTAGCAGTCTTCCTTCTTTTGCACATCATCCACATCTGCTAATCACAGCTCTAAACAGATATGTGACAGGTTGAGCTGCAGGACTTTACCTGCTATGCCAATGCTCTTTCTTCAGTCCCATCTCCTAGAGCCAGTCAGTTCATCTAAGTTTTAAAAGGAGAGACCAGATTCAGAAATATTTGGCACTTCTTTTATTTAATATGGATGACAAATAAAAAGTTGAAAGGATCCTTTGTGCTGTGTTTGAGACTCAGAGACTAGTCTCTGTCAGTTTATAATTAAACTGTTACACATTTTTAACCTTGCCCTAAGTGGTGGAATTCAATTTTTTTTACTACCAGGTTCTGTGGGCGTGGCTTGGTGGGCGTGGCTGAGTGGATTAACCCTGTAAAATGGGGGGGGGGGAGGAGATTTCTTCTAACAACTGGTTGTCTGAATTGCTTAGAAAATTTACTACCAGTTCTAGTGAATAGGCTAGAACTGGTTGAATTTCACTTCTGCTTGCCCTACAGTACAATGTTAGCTGAGCAATCTAGCACTGTTGTCAAATTCTGATATTCCCCTGACACAGCGCTGTTGGTTCCAGCTCTCTGGGGGGACTACAACACAAAACCAGCCTGGGAGACTGATTCAGGAAATGGAACAGAGGGGTGTAGCTTCATCAGCCTGCAACACTGAGAAATGAGTTCTCAGTGGAGTTCTCCAGCCATTGCAGGTCACCTGACTTCATTTATTATATATGATGGAGAAGCATCAAATGACACTTGCAACTGTCATTGGATATTTTATTTTAAGGGAAAACACTAATACCAGTACAACCAAAGACAACTTTGAATGAAAATGGATTGAGTTTAAATGACAATGTTGACTTCCAATGAAAATTCAAATAATAGTATCCAAGAGAGAGAGAGAGAGAGAGAGATTTCATAACCATTCAACTGGGAGAGTTTAGCTCAAAAAATGCAGGGATTTCATTTGAGGAAGTTGCTGAGAGTTTTCTTTAGATGGCTGTAGTTTCCACCCTATCGGATCAGAACATCTTTATAAGGAGATTTAATTTCAATTAAACTAAGCCTAGTTTATAGAAATTGTGGAATCTTGAGATTATCACATTATACTGGAATTGGGAGCTATTCATATTTGATGTCCAAGTAATTAGAATAATTAGAAATTAGTTGCATAGTCACTTGCATAATTGTATTTTCAAACATTTAAAGTTTCATGAAAGTACACAAGTTTGACTCATTTCATAGACAATAATTTCAGGATATTAATACAATATGTTTGATATGTAATCTATAATCTAATTCCAAGCAAGCCAATGTAAAATTACCAGCTACCTACCTAGTAATTTTTCTCATTTGCTTACTTTAGCTAACACATATTATAGAACAACATTCACACAATAGCAGGTTTTTTCTTCCCCTAAGCTATAGCCTATTTTACTATTGTGCCATATAAATGTTTAATGCATGTTTAACAACAAGAAAATGTAAGGTTGGACAGTGTAGCTTTATTAATTTGTTTGCCAATAGTTACCTAAGTGTGGAGCACAAATATATCATTGGGTGCAAACTCATTGGTTAAGCATTAAAATAATACCCATAGCTAACAAAAACCATTTGTGTGCCTTCTGGGAGATTCCAATTCAATATTCTGGAATGGAAATCAATGCTTTATTACAGTTCTGTAAGGCAATCTTTGATGATGCTGCAAGCCAAGTTCACCCTTATCTTTTTCACAGCACCCCAATACATTTTTCTTTCCTATGTTATTAGAAAAGCCATATATGCAAAACAATCCTTATTTATTCACTCCCCAGAGTGACTTCACTGTTTGTGAAGAACAAATAACTGTAGTATGTATTGGAAGTTGAAAAAAAATCTCTTGATTGGAATATGAATACAATGTACTCAATATATGGTAGAACTTATTGTTGTGTTGCAAATTTGCTGCTAAGTAACATTTGGGAATGAATTTCTCCTCTTTGACAAGGTTTGGTTTATTGTTATTCATTCTGTACCTGAAGAAAATAAAAAATTCATTAAAAAGAAAGGAAAGGGGATTTCATCAACATAGTACCTCTTTGTTGTGTCACCAAAGATAAAGAAAAGAGGGACTGAAGCCCCAAATATTTTTAGGATGGAAAAAAATGTTTTAAAATGTTTGTTTTGATTTACTTTTCAGTTTTCCAGCTTAACAAAAAATGACAAATCAAAATGCCATCCAAATTTTCCATCTGACACCAAGTTACACCACTTTAGATAGTCCTATTCTGAAGTAAGACATCCTGATTTCACTAGTGTTTATTGTCATGTATGTAAATCTAGAATTAGACAAGCTGTAGATTTTACAATTTATAATCCAGCTTCAATTTCAACTGGTTCCTCAAAATGATGGATTTTAACTCTCATCATCTATGATAAGTATAGGCAATCATGATAAAAATTATACCAAAATATATCTGGTACCAGGCACCAGGTTGCCTGATCTTCCTTAACAAAGCCTGTCTTTGTAGACTAATGCCAGTAAATATGATACAATCATATCACCCAATAAGAGCCATGGTGGTGCAGTGGTTAGAATGCTGTATTGCAGGCTAATTCTGCTGACTGCCAGAGTTTGATTCCCACCAACTGAAGATTGACTCAGTCTTCCATCCCAGTAAAAGAGGACCCAAATTATTGGGGGAAATATGCTGACTCTGTAAACCACTGAGAAAGGGCTGTAAAGCACTGTGAAGTGGTATATAAATCTAAGTGTATTACAATTGCTATATAGCAAATTGCACAATTTTAAACATTCTAATTAGATGGGAAATTTACCACCATTTGCCTGCTTTTCCGGCACAAAGTAAGAAAACTGCAGATTTCTAGATTTCTATTCCTTTCCTTTCCATTCCACTCTTCTCACTGAAATTAAAAACATTTGAAATTTGAAGTCTGTATTCCAAAACACAGAGACAGCCACAGACACTCCACCACTTGGAAGAGCAAGTCTGGTCTGGTAATTAAGCAGTCCTGAAACTTTAATTCTACTTCCATTTTAAGTATAAATGACTTTTGGAAACCCTTCTTGGAAATCCAATATACAGTGCCATAAATACCAAATATCCAGCCCAGACAACCATTGTAAATATGTCCGTTTCTGATTTAGAGCTCTATCTTCTCCTAGGTCTGAATCTATTCTTTCTTTAAACAAAGTTAATAGTAATTTGTGCCAAAATATATCTCGAAATATCTTGTTTTCTTCTGCTACAGACAATATTTTATTTTATTTATTAATTAATTTAATTTATATACCGCCCCCTCTCCTGCAGGACTCGGGGCGGTTTACAGCCAATAAAAACAAAATATTAATACAACAATACAATTAAAAGCAATTAAAATAATTAAACAGTGGCCGATTAAATATCATTTTAAAATTTAAGGAAGCAAAAAGTGATTTTGCTTCAGTTTTCTGTTATACCACTTCCATCCCTCTAAGTCTCTTGACTGCCTGTACTTCCTGGTCCAAAAATGCTCCATGGGAAATTTTGCCTCACAATGTCTTTCCTTAAGAGTTAATAGAAGTGCAGGAAGCCAGGCAAATTGCAGTGACTGGAGAGAGGGGACTGAATTGTTATGATTGGTTGCAAAGCAGAGATATTTAGCCTGAATTTGGCATTTTTACTCACTATCCAGTCCTGCCAAGAACCTGGGACAGGGACATGTTTGATGTTAAAGAAATCATCACAGAATGTAACCTGTTCTGGATAAAGCTGCCTTTTGCAATTGACTGTAGGTGATTTATTAACGTTGATGGTGTTCATTTGGTGCTCCAGCTATTTTAGGACTGCACCAAAGTGTCTATTATTATTGGTGCTACCTTTGCTTTCTTTTGCCACAGTCATTCCACTTCTGTTACTGATTCTCTCCAGTTCTTTTTCTTCTGTTCTATTCCAAAGCATTATTTGTTGTTATTTCCCATCCTGCTCTATCATAAAGTTGTCTGCAGCCAGTCTGTGCCGATTGGAATTGACCAGATGTTAACTGCCTTGGTGGTATTTCCTCCAGAATTTGGACTTTAAGGTATTCTTCACTTTCATGATGGTATTTCCTTCTAGCCTTTTTCTTGACTTCAGTGTGCTTTGATGTTATCAGCTTGAAGGATGCCCAAAGATTTGCAGTGATCATCTTCATCTAGACTCTTGATGTTATTTCCATAGGGCATCTTGATTCCTTCAGTTTTCACTATATTTCTCCTGTTGGTGGTGAGGGTGATCTATGTATCCAGTCCAAATTCTATTGCATTATCTTGAAGAAAGAGAGAGAGAGTGAGTTCAGCAATAACTCTGTTTCAGACTGTTTTTCTATATAGTTTCAACTTGTTTATATACAAGTGGGACAGCCTGGCAGATATTTCTGATAGCCATGGCCTGACTTGTTTGGTATGGTTGACAGAGGAATCAGTACAATGACAAACAGTGGTGATAGTGAGTCTTCTTGAAAGATTCCTCTGGTTATTAACAGTCTATCATCCTTGACCAGCAGCAGTATCTTCCAGTGATCTCTGCACTAAGCATTTTTATGTTTCCACTGTTATAATTAGGCAATGGATTATGGCATGGGGCAAATTTCCTCCAGTGGGTGTTTATATGCCAGCAGGGGCACCAGTTATAGAAGAAAATGTTGGAGTTTACCCAGCTAGAACACATCCTTTGTCATTTTGGTATCCACCTGGGTTTCCTTCTCCGCCAACTCACAATAAATGATAAGAAAAGCAAGAGACTTTTTCCCAAATGATCTTTTTGAATTAGGAGCGGTTGAAAAATATAGGGTAGTTTCTGCTGGTGGGAGGGGCAGGTGCTGCACAGTCCCACTTAAAACGCTGCTCTTTGCACCGTCGGAAGGGGGGGGGTTCGACATCGCTCCCTGTTCTCCGAAAGACCAGACCCTCCTTCGCAGGGGGAACCGCAGCATTTCGTCCACCACCAACCACCATCACCACCCACCCCGGTCGTCAGCCCCCCCCCCCCAGCTCCGCCCGCTTCAAAGTCCGATGCTTCACCAATCCTCCTGTCACAGAAAAGCCAGAGCGGAGGAACTGGCAGGACTAGAGGTTGGAAGGGCGATTCCTCCTCCTCCGCCGCCGCTATAAATCCGAGGAATCGCATCAAGCCGCGCTCAGCGAATAAATCTCGGCCTTCTTTTCCTCCCCGGCCGGTTTCCCCTCCCCACCGCCTAGTTATCTTCAAGAACGGACTTTTTCAAAAAAAAATTAGGCACAGGGGGAAGACGAGGTGTTTTGCAGTCAGGACCTTTGGGCGCCCAACCACAACGCCCCCTCGTTTCTTCCAGCAAACCCCACTCCCTCTTTTTGAAGAGTCCTACACGGGGTTGCTCTGCGGGGTTTCCCTCCGCGAAGAAGCCTGAGAGCTGCAGAGGTCTGCGGTCCTTCCACCCCCTCCCGGCCCTAGGAATGGTGCGTTCTGCTGAAAGGCATCTTAGCGCCAGGAGTCTCAGCCCTGCCAGTGTGTTCGCAGCTTGGTTAGAGTTGGCGGCTGCTGCTGCTGCTGCTGCTGCTGCTGCTGCTTACCCGGGCAAAGAGCGGTAGCTTTGGGCTGCTGCGGGGCTGTTACTGTCTGTCTTGGTGGTGGCTCTCTTCCTCTTTCCTCCTTCCCTGTCTTCTTTCACTCACTTCTTCTTTGACATTTTTACTTCTGAAAATTTTCTTGCTTGGTGAGTATTTTTGTTTTCCTTCTCTCTCCAACCGCTTTTCCTCCATTTACTTTTTTCAGTGACCCAGAAAATATTAATATTTTTTTTGTTTTTTTTGTTTTGTTTTTGTTTTTTTGGTTTTTTTTTAAGAGACTAGGTTTCCCCCCTCCCGCTTTTTGGTTTGTTTGCTCTGCCTTCCGTGTGGAATCCAGCAGCTGTTTTTACTTCTTTTGGGGGCACCCGCCTCCCAACTAATTTTTCCTTTGCTTAATCTTGTTCTGTTTTTCTCCCTTTAAAATGATGTACTGTTTTTAAAGCTTGTCTTACCCCTCTGCCGTATTTTAAACACCCATGTATTTTTCCCCTCTTCAAATGTTAGATTTAACATGTGTGACTTTCTTTGTCTTTGAACTTTTACATTTTTTTTGTTTCTTTGTGGTTAAAGTCTTTTAGTTCTTGTGTCTGCCAAATTACAATTGCAGTTTCTTGGATTGATTTTTGTAAAGAATTTGGAGGCATTTCTCAGAAAAGAATTTTTTCCGCCTTTTCTTTTTGTTAAATTGCTCCTTGCAAATTGGATGTGTTTACATGATGTTGCAAACCTACTTTCCAGTTGATTTAAGTCCCACCAAAGGGGCAAAGAAAATAAAAGTGCTACTATACCAAAAGAAAATAGGCAGGAGACTGAAAGGTGTGTGTGTGTAAAGTTTTCTACTGACTCTTCCAGACACCAAAGTAGAGTAATAAACCAATTTATGTATGAAATAAGCACCAGAGTTAATATAATAAAGGAAAAAAAAAACCTCACAACCTTTTATGCATTGGTTTGAATACTAAACTGCATTTGATGGTGGTGTGTTGACTTATCTGTGTAATGTATTGCTTGTAAACTTGCCTCTGGTACCTTACAGCTTTATGAATGCAAGAATTAGAATCTTAAAATGCAATCTATTCAGATTTCTAATTCTAGATTTTTCTTGTGCCAGTCCTGGAGCTCACCCTAAATGATCTGATTTCTGACTCTGATCTGTGTTTAAAGGCTTGAATGCCAAGAATAAATATTGCAGCCAGCAAGCATCACATGCTTTTCATCAGAAGCTGTAAAGTTATGCAGGTTAAGCTCCTTTTCTATTTACTCTCACAGTCTCTGCTGTATTTGGCAATGTTTCCCATCTCCTTTCCTATCACTCAGTTAAACATAAGGTGCTAGTGGTTGCTCCTAGATGGTCTGCATATTTACTAATTACTGGCCTGTTTTATTATCCTATTTTATTACGAAAGGATTTTTTTTACTATTTTGTAAAAAAGTGTTAAAGTTTTATTTACCCACCACACAGGCAGAAACCCTCATTAAGTGCAGAGATGATGCAACTGAATATTAGCGCCTTGCCCCAAGGTTATAGAGTGAACTGCACTGATATATGAACATTGTTCTCTTGCATCTAATCAAGCCTCTCATAGTAATTACTTTACTGCCCTTTCATATGGAAGTTTCATCTTGTTTCTCAGAAATATGTGGCTTACTAATTGCAACAGGTACATGTTATCCTAAAATTACACAGGTGCATCTTGCACAATTAAATCTGGACTATGATCTTTCCCAAACAAAACATGTTTATGTAACACCACAGAGCATGAGCGTTCCTGAATTTTGCTTAAAGCAACATTGACTATATATGTTCAAAGAATTCAGAATAATTTTAGCCTCACAACAACTTTGTATATAGATCAGGCTGAGATGGTGACTTGCTCCAAGATACTTCATAGCCTGATGTGTCTGAACATGCATCTCAGTCCAACCAACACTCCAGCCTTTACACAGTTCTTAAGTTCCACAAAAACACATAACATATGTTTTGGATGCAACTTCTCCTATGGCCAATTAGAACACCATCATGATGTTGTCTCTCACAGATAGAAACAATATAAAATTCTCAACATGGCAAAAGCTTTCATTTGACAATTACGTTTCCAGAACTGGGCAATAATATTACTTTACTTGCAGTTAAAAACTGTGATTCTCAAGCATGATTTAATAATAAGGGAACAGGCTTTTTAATTAATTTGCCATCTAAAATCACATAAATATGCCAAGAGTATCCATGAACTCTTAAACTAAACAATGTATGAAAGATTGATGGGCTTATGCTCCCATTTTTAAATATGCCTGGTTTGTCAAGCATGACTGTGCTGATGGGGAAATGACAGCCTTGAAAGCTAGATTTAAGTACATTCAACCAAATAGAACATGAAACCATGGCCCACACTTCAACCCAGCTAGTTTATAAGCTGGGATGTACAGGAGATACTGTGAAATTGTGGCTTTTTGTTTAGCTGCATAGATTTTTCTGTTGTGTTTGATTTATCTATTTTAGATGAGTTGTTCCGGCTCTTCTGTTTTTTGAAGTAGGAGCTTTATTTTAAGAAAAATAAAAACTGAAATATTTTTTATTGCAACAAATGAATAAAATCTGTAGGTACAAAAAGTTGATGCTTAGTATTTTAAATCCCATTGATTTTAGTGGGAAGAGGTAAGGCATGGCACATCATCCTGCTGAAATCTAGGGAACATATTTTCAATAACTTGGGTCAAATCATCCTTATTAAGTGTTTGTAAGCTATAGAGAGATAATTGCTATCCGTGGCTTGTCACTGGTATTCATGTTTATAGATTTGTGTTGATATTGCAACACAAACCAAGAAGTGGGCTTGGTTAGAATGGAAGGCATTTCTCCAAGAGCCACACAGCTTAGGCTAATGGTCTTCTGCTTTCTAGCAAAATGCCGCCTTACAATCGACATCTCAAGGTAAATTTGTAGACAAATGTTAAGGGACTGAGAAAGAGCTAATGCTAATAATAGCATTATAATAGATTCAGATTCAGATTTTTTATTTATCACATTCATAATCATACATGGTACAATATGTAGTGAAATGCTTTGTGTAACCGCTCGGTTATGAAAATTACATTAAATAAGAAATTTACAATTGAGATTTAGGAATTACACACTTTACAAGTTAGAAAAATATTTAAATTAAATTTATTATTTATTTGTTATTTATTTATCAGGACTTTTATACTGCCCCCTCTCCCGAAGGACTCGGTGCGGTGTACAACCAACTAAAACATGCATATATAACAAATTTAAAACCCAGTTAAAAATTAATTAAATTAGTGGCCCATTGAACTGATTATAAAAATTTACAATTTGATTTTACAATTTGAAGTCCTGGGAGAGCGAGTGGGATGGGATGTCTGATGTCCCCACAGCTACTCACACACACAAGTCTTCTCTGTGGGTTTGCTCCTGGCACAGCTTCTGGTGGGCCTGGTTTTCCAAGGCTTCTCCTGGCGCTGCTGCTCTGGCAGTCCTGGCTGTTTGAGGCGGCTCCTGGCGCTGCTGCTTTGGCGGGTGGTAGCTTGTAGTCCTCATAGCTAATAAAGCTAATAAAGACAGCCACTTGAAAAGAATAACAGCCAGATATATTTAGGATATATTATCCAATGGCTGGAAAAGTTTGCCAAAAACAGCAAGTGTATCAGAAAGTAGACCAAGTATCAGGAAGGAGGGAAAGAGGGAGGGAGGGAGGGAGGGAAGGAAGGAAGGAAGGAATCTATGCAAGAGATTTTTCTTAAATGATGGAAGGAAAGAGAATTACGATGGTATAGGCACATGTATATACATTATACTTTTGGGGCAAACCCTAAGTTTCAGCTGTCTAATTTCCCTCAAAGAATGTAAAAGGAAAATTAATACTTTTGATGGAGAATATCATTTTATTTGATAGAAAAATGTACTGTAACTTGGTCCTTGAAAAAAATATCAATAAAAGAGGCCTTGAATCATTCAATTACTAATTCATTCAGTATTTTTTTATTTATTTACCACAGTGGAAAATTCAAACCTTGAACTAAATGTAAAGATCATATTAACAAGAGCAGTGCAGTATTTGTATATAAAATAAAAATTCCTTGACAAGTTGGAATTTCTCAAAATATATGGTGTGATTGTCAAATAGACTGATACTGTTATCTCTATTATAAGACACAGAATAAGATGGACAGATGGTGGATGTAGATTACAAAGTGTGGAGACACAAGTTTCTTTCCTTTGAATGTGTCTAATGATAGCTCCAAATCTTAAAATAGGAAGCAACTTTGTTTAGAATTAAACTTAGTAAAATATCATCCCAAGCACAGGCAGGTTGTTGTACTAAATATCATTTATGTGGCCACAATAGATTTTGAATTCATACAACACACTAAGCTGTGAAACATAGTTTATAAACAGTAGTCTGGGCTTACAAATCATTCTAAATAATCAATTTATAATTTAATACAGGGTGTGTACACAACCATATAACTTTTACCTATGATAATGGGGCAGTTTCACAAGAGTCCTTGAGACCTGAAGGAAAAACACATAATTCTGTGTCATTTTTCTAATTATCTAATAATGGGCTTCATTCCAGTTGCCTTGGCAAAATTGAAATCGAAATTATATGTGCGTCATATTGTTTCCCATTTTTATTCTCAAGAAGCAACCTGATATGTGCAAGAGTTTCCCCAGAATTTAGCTTTACCTCACTACTGAATTAGAATGCATTTTACCCATCTCTAAGCAGGCAGAAAAGAATAACTAGCAGGGTTTTTTTCCCTATTGCCGATCCTTCCCCTCAGTCTGTGACCTCTCTTTTGATTCATTGCCAATCACCTGACTTCCTTCTAAGATAAAATATAATAAAGCTTAAGAGATTTCAAACATCTTGAGACTGACTGCCCTTGGTGGAGTTAAGAGTTAAGGAGAGAACACTATTTTAATCCTGGTATATCTAAGGCCTTTCTCACTCAAGAGCTGTGGATTAGATGAGAATGATGTCAGGGAACACAGCAGAAAAAAGATGTTGCCAAACTTGTGCTATAGTTCAGGCCCATACAGGCTAAGAAATTGATCTTTTTTTTAATGGACTGAAATACAATCTCTATTTCTACATATCTACAGGTTTAATTCCTTGGTTAACCATAAAACAAATCAGATGATTTGCTTGGGAACAATCCATTTAGCTAATAAAGCAATGTATGCTAACAGAAAAGGAAGCCAAAACATAGGGAAGTTTCAATAAAGAGCTGAAGAGATGTAGCTTTTGCCACCTCAAGGGCTTTCTAATTTCACAAAAAGCTAGGCAAAATGTCTTAAGTTAATAACAAACCATTTTCTTCTAACTAATAAAGCTGTAATGAGATAGTTAAAATATAATCCCAACCCTACTTTTCATACCTATATTGATAAGAGTCAATTAATGTGAATTGATTCAAATGGTAGATGCTTTTTGGAAAAATGATCTCAAACCTAAGAGATGTTATTCTCCCTATTTATTCCCCACTCTCCCAATCCTTTAGGCTATTGCATTTGAAGAAGGCAAAGGTTCTGTTTTCAACTGGCCCCAAAGAATGCCAATGATAACCTTTTATTTTAGAAGTTGCCCTCTTTGATTAAATTGATCTCTCTATTATTTAAGAGCACAGAGCTGTTGGTGAAATGGTTTACTGTTGCATTTCATCTCACTTACTTAACATCTTACAGGTTCAACTGACTGATCATTTCAAAGGCTTCGGCTATAATACATAGATGTAATGAGAAGCTTACATTGCCAATTGTTACTTTTTTAAAAAAAATGCAATTTTGCCTCATTTTACAAAAGGCTGAATTAGGATGATTGCTTTGCAAGTTTCATTAAGCAGAAACTTCCTACATGTTCAAATCTTAGCAAAGTATTAGGAAATTGGTATTTAGCTGGATATGTTGCAGAGATGCAAAAGTGATGTATGCTTTTTCACACAAATGACATGGAAATAGTTTTGTAAAAAAATTAATTGACACTTCTCACTTTTTTAATCAGAAAACTGCTTGTTCTTTTGGTCCATTTGCAGTCTACTGAACCATACAGGAGTAAATTAATTGAGCGGTGAAAATTGTCCCAAAAAACTGTCCTGAAATCACCTTCTTAGTTTGTCAGTAGCATGCAGCTTCATTCATTTTACCACTGGGTTGATGAACCACTAATGCTCAGTCATCATGTGACATTTTATGCTGTACCATCTCATCATGCTGTGACTCACACCTCAGTGCATCCACAATTTTCATAAAAAAGTAATGGTTTGAAAATAAGTGATATGAAAGCGTTGTCTGTGATATTCCTGCAAACAATCTGTCAAATTGATGTTGTAGCCATCAAGTGGCAAACCTGCGTGCAAATAAAACTTGGATTTTAAGTTAATGCTTTAGTATTCCATCAAGGAATCACCTACTCTCCTCTATATGACAACAAAGGACTTTTTACGGTTCTTCTTAGAACTAACATTCAGTACACTCCATTCTAAATGGATAAAGTTTTTGTGTGTGTGGAATACATCTTATATTTTTAAATGTTATCTATACAATTTTTCAGAAAGTTAATGAACTAGGTAAGCATTTTCCCTACTTTAGATAGCATACCATATATCTGTTTAAATGTAATATCAGGATGGTTAGTATATAATGAGAATCATTTTATACCTGAGCAGGAGATGAACCACTTTCGTTTAGCTGCTGAGAATTCTACATCTGCCTAAATAGATACAGTGGGTGTGGGTGTATCCATCACACTGTTCTATTTCAAGGTAAAAATTATGCAAAGTGCAGAAAAGGAGTAAGAAAAACAGTAAGCCAAAAAATTAAAGATATGAGGTAATAAAAGGAGGCAGAGTTAGTTAGTTTGCAACAACATAAGCCCTTTCAATAACTTTCTGTTCTTACAAAATATCTATACTTCTAGTTCATATATTGCCTTTTCGTCATTTTTTAAACAAATGTTTTAACATCCAAGCACAACTTGCTTGATCTTGCTTTTTGTCTTGCCTTTTTTGGCAATCCAGTCATCATTAATTCTCTCTTTATGACCAAACTGCAGCGATATTTATTTAT
>JAEANM010012828.1:0-14649 GCA_017656035.1 Myanophis thanlyinensis | reverse complement strand
TTGTCTCTATGTATTTTACTTGCTGTGAACCGCCCTGAGTCCCTCGGGAGAGGGTGCGGTATATAAATTTAATAAATAAATAAATAAATAGAACTCTATCAAGCTTTCTCTGAGGAAAATCAAGTGGTTTAAAATACCAAAATTAAACTAATATAAATTCCAATCCTATCAAAGTTACTTTGATCTACAATCCAGTTATATATATGCATCGCAAACTGATTAATATCATATATACAGTATATATAGGTTGCATGTCTTTTCATATTATAGAAAAAGTGCCACTGAATCAAATATTTTGTTTGTTCTTCCTTGTATTTTTGGGTAGCCCACATGCTACTTTAAGATAGAAGAAGGATTATTTAATTTAAGAATTAAAGATTATTTAATTTAAGAACATGTTTGACATTATTTGATTGTTATCTATATGGGGAAAAATGTATACAAAGGAAGGCAATCCTAGCAAGAACCTGAAACTTTTTACATTCTTAAATATATATCACATTTCAGGGGGCAGTTTGGCTAAATTTCTTTCTTCCTACCTAGACTCATTCATTTGATGATTCATCTTAACTGACCAGTAAAATCTCTGCAGGTGTATCAGTGAGAGGAAATGACTAATGGCTTCCACTGGAGATGAAATATATATTAAGATGCCTCACCAGAAATTTATCTTGCTATACAGTTAAAATAACTTTCCCTCCATCTTCTTTACTGTATTGACTATGTGAACTACATTGGAATAATTAAGACAAAGTAAGCCTACTTTGGAAAAGATAAACTCTTTCTTAGTGGAGTATATTATTATATCACATCCTATTTAAAAAAAAAACCTTAAAAGGTTTGACCAATACATCTTAAAATTAAAAATAATTTGTAGAAAAACTTAAAAAATCTCGCTGTGATCTTAGGATATTGCTGCCATTGTGAATAAATAGTACAGGCTTATAAGAATACACCTTCCTTTATTATTAAACAAAACAAATAGCATGGCAAGTTTTTGATGACCGACGGTCAAAATTAACATTTTGTACGTACTGTAGGATGTAATGGACAGGATACAGATACAAAGAAACTGAATTTAGGCTTCTGTAAATTGGGTTGAACTGGAATATCATGATTTAGAGATCCATATTGGCCTGACTAGACTTGTTGTAAGGTTTCTCTTGAACATAGTTTATAAATTTCAATGATTGCAGAATTAGGTATTGGAATCCATTTGGCTTATTTTGAGGAAATCATGTCCAGAACTTCTGTAATAATTATTTCTTGTTTCTGAATTCAATACTGTTGTTCATTTTACATGGTTTGAGACCCAAATACTGCCTATTTGTTAAAATCTTGATAAAACACCAACCTTTAGAGTTCCATTAGGAAGAGGTATATTCCTATCAAGAAGTGAGGGGTATTTTTGTGTGTGTGCATAATGCACCTATTAAAATATATTTCTCCTGATGCTGATATTACATTCTTTTTAGTTACTTCAGGCATACTGTAGGCAGATTAGCTGTATTTTTTAATTGGGTGAATGGTTTATTATTAATTATATGATGAGATTTTTAAAAACACTAAACTTTCTTAGTTCGGTTTTAGTATAATTCTTGATAATACTTTAACTCTTTTACATTTTTAATCTTTTATCTATTTTTTTAATTTGATTTCTAACCTGTAAGCCTCCCAGAGCCACCTTGTAGAGGAGATGGGCAGATAAAAATTTAATAAACAGTTTCAATTTTGACATATTATCCAGTTTTGAATAAAGGTCTGATATATACACATTTTCACATAAATAAAATAACCAAGAGATGATACATTTTGCAATATGGGGGGACTTCCTTTTAAAGTTTTAGATCCAATAAGCACGTGCATATGCAGAGGGATGGAGTACACACAATTGTAGGGCTGCATAAAAAGAGAGGGAAAAAGCCCATGCTCCATTTCTAGCTAAATCCCCATTCAGTGCTTGAAAGCACAGAACTACAAGAAACCTGTACAAGGTTTTTTATTGAAAACTGAGATTTTAGGAAATGACACTCCTGATCTTCTGTACATTTCCAGCATCACTTCCTGTGTGTTTTGAAATCAGAATCCTCTTAGCATGCAAAGTAAATAGATTATGATATGCTGAAGGATTAAGGATCACTGTCTGGTGTCAGATTAATCTCTCATACAGACCATCACACAAACTGACAGAAATATGGCTGCAATTCAGCAAAATAGCTCTGTGGCTAAGTAACATATGTCAGCATCCTTAGGATGAATAAGTGAAAGGCCCCCTGGATCTTTTGTTGGAGAGGATCTATCTAAAAAAGGTGCATTTACACATAATGCTTTATGAGCCATATGTTCTTCTTAAATGAGAAAAAAAGCATACACACCATTTACTATAAATTCTTATAAACAGAACATGATTAATCCATTTAATAAGTTATTACAGCTATCATCATTATTGATTCATTCATGTTTACTAACATTTCTTCAGCATGTAATTAATGCATTTATCTGATCTGTACTCTTAAATATGCTTTATTTCATCTTTGTTCCCATTAAATCATTATTCACATGTTATATAAATTATATAATATGTAATATGATTTTAAATTCTAGGGAGGCTATTTTTAAAAGGCATGAGACACTTCGCAATAGATCAGCTTTAATGATCTGTAGTAGACGAAGCCTCTACTAAAATAAAAAAAAATTTAAAACGTTTTCTTGTCTTTATTTTGCAGGGAGTCACTTTAACATTCTATAATTCTGATTTTAAGATCAAGATAACTAACTCCTCACACTGCAAAAGAAAGATTATATTGTGATGCAGAAAAAAACATTCTTAAATATGTGAAGAGAAATGTAGTTATGCCAAAAGTAACATAAGTTTTCCTTTTTAGTCTATTTTCCATTAATGCCTGAAAAACAAAAGATTAAAAATCTGAATTTCTAAAGAATTAAAGACAAAATAATGATTATGGGAAATTTTTTCTCAGAACATGAGCAACCATTAAAGCTGATCTGTTGCGAAGTGTCTCGTGTGTAGATGTTATTTTTACAACATTTTTTGAAGGTCTTTTGAACAGCCATATCTGGAAATTCATATAATGTAAAGAGAAACAGAAAATGTTGAAAAACTTAGATTTTTTAATCACTGGGAGTATCTTCTGCTACTCTGGCTTCTTGCCAATTCTCAACTTTCTGGGCTTCCAAAGTGAGTTTGGTGTTGATGGTAGGAAAATATCATTGGTATATTCCAAACTATTTAAGAAGAAATTCACTTTTCAGCTTAGTATGAAGTGTACCTTGAACCCCCCCTTCATGGTTTTATTTATTAATTGACACATGTAATTGGGTGCCAATTCCCAATGACTCTGGGTGGACTCCCAATGATATATAATGGTTGTCTGATGTTGTCAACTGATAAGGATTTTATTAATTTATGTGTCTTCATAATCCTATTGGTAATATAGTTCCATTGCACATAGAATTCTTTTTGTAATTTTTGGTTAAGGACTTGGACACTAATGGCTTCCTTAAAAAGTAATTTGTGGAACGATAATTCAGTTGGGCAGTTTCAAACTATTCAGACAATATTATGATAATATAAGTTTTCTAGTATAACCAGCAGTAGACTCACCACTTTTATCAGTCTGAACCACCAGCAATAAATATTGCTCTTTTTATAATAAATTTGCAGCTTATTTTTGTGTGCAAACATGTGTTTTTATATCTTTGTTTTATTTTCACCAACATTGTAGTTATGGTAAGAACCAAAGTAAACTTGGTAGTTTTTACACTGTTTATAGTAACTGTAGTTTGGTGATATGCTTTAGTCAATGTCTATTACTACCCCCAAATAAAAATACAAAAATGTAAAGAAAGATATAGAATTATGTTTAATAATACAAGTAAAATCTAGTCAAATCTGTTTATTGATTTTTAAATTATATTATTAAAATATCTTATTTCTTCATAGTATTAATAAGTATTGGTAATTCTTCTGTTAATATAAAATAGGTTCATGAGATAGTTTCTACCCAGGGCAAAAATGTCTTGTGATATTTTAAATATATACTGTTAATGGTGATTAGTCATCACATATGTTGCTTTAGGAACATACAAATAATACAGTAGACATAAGGCCCCTTCCTGTAGGTAAATGAATTATATGACTGACCTAAAAATAGCAAGATTCAAGCAAAGCTGAGCACAATTAATTCCCCTTGATTTAACCATTTATGCAAGCAGTTAATATTTACTAGTGAATTATTTGAACATGATTTCAGAATCTATGTTAGTTGAAAGCTTCTTGTTTTTCACAGCAAGTGATCTTTAGGACCTTAATTTTCTTTTTATGCATCAATATTTCTGATTTATACCAGCCCAAAATGCACTACTTTGATAGAGCTCTTTCCTCTAATTTCCTGCTGAAAGAGAAAGGAAAATAATAATATATGAATTATATAACATAAATTCATTTTTTTGCTAAAGAAAGGGTTATATTAAAAACATCAAATCAAGAAATAAAAGCAGAGGGTCACCATTTTGATATAAATAATCTATCTTGCAAAAGATAGAGATTGTTTTCCTGAATTTGTTTTAAAATGAGAGAACTATTTGTAATTCAGTTTAAAAATACAACAAGTTTAGTCAAATGTCAAATATATGTTTTTGAGAAAAAGAAGGTGGACTTTTGCAATTATGGCCTTGATAAGTAATATAGTATAACAGGCCTAAAATATGAATCCTGTACTAAAGAACATATTTCTTTACAATGATGAATTACTTTTTGTAACAATCTACAAATGTTTCCAGCTTCCTGATGGAAATAAACTACTGTAGGCGTGGAACTTGAAACAAAAAGAAACTTGCCATAATGCAATATTTAGCATATGTTCTAATCATTTAAGTAACAAGTTATACATTTTGGCAGGAGAAATGTGCAAGCTACAGCTGCTTCAGGCTGATTTCTAGTCTGGCAAGTTCAAGTTAAACTTTTTAAAGATTTTTTTAAAAAGTCTTGATGTGTCAGAATAAATCAATCTTGAAAAAAGACTAGCAGCTCTATCTGATAGTATATTTGTTCTAACAAAGAGACTTTTTAATACAAAGTTGTACAACATCTGCATTTCAACAGGTAGCTAATATTTTATCCCTATATCCTCTAATTGATGCCAGCCTAGTCTTTATACTGAAGTAATGCAAGTAAAAAACACAAAGTGAACCTTTGAACAAATGAGCTGACCTTTACTAACAAACACAAGACTTGCCTATTAAAATGTTTTTCCACATTTCTCTCTATAAAAAAGTTTTCTGCTATCGCAAGTGCCATAATTATAAAACCAATTAATATTTGCTCCTATATTTCAATACGATTCTCAAATATAGTTTCACTTTCACTATCCTTAAAGTGAGACTCTTAGACAACATATTAAGTATAGTTTTGATCATATTGACTTGTACATTGAAATCTGCTACATTTTACCTTTCATAAGCCTTTCGGTTGCAGCTGGAAATAATTAAAAAAGCCATTTGGGGACAGAGACTTGTCATTTTATGTTAGAAAATGAAAAAAGTACTTACCTCTTCTTCATGCACTTCCTGAAAACTTTCTAAAAAAAAAACCCCAAAACAAATATCTGAGTAAATTATTAGGAAATCATATAAAATGATTATAATTTAACTAACTCTTGATTTTAAATGTTTCATGTTTTTTCTACATGTACGTGTATACATACCTATGGATATAAGCAATACAGTTACTGATTATATATGATTACTGCAGATAGTGTGTATAAATGGAGCAGCCCATCATTGCCGTTCCCTCCTTATGCTTTCTACATGTGCCTACAGGACATCTAACGACTTTTATCTCCTTTATCTGCACAAAAAGTGTGGCATTTAATAAAAGAGAATATTTGTAGCTCAGGGTTCAAATGAGGGGTCCTCAGTGCTCTCTGAATTTTCTTCCAGATGTTTCATTACGCAAAACAAGTAATGTCATCAATGCACTGATTAATGAAGATGTTGCCTAGTTTGGGTAGCAAAACATCTGCAAGAAGACAATCAAGCTCAGAGAGCACCAAGGACCTCTCAGTATAAATCTTCAGTTTACTACTCAAGTAACAATTCTATGTCAGTAGAAAGGGTAACAGTCAATTTCATATTTTTCCCGAAGGCTGAACAAGCAGCTCTGCTTATCTCCTTCACATCTTTCTTTACTTAGGAGTTGAAGTAGCAAGTACCAGGTGAATAATATTCTCTGCTGTGTGCCGGGTGTGTACTACAGTTTATTATTGGTATGCATGGAAATCTGGGTGGAGTCCTAAAAGCTTGCCTTTGTGCCAAATGAAGCTTTAAGCAAAAGAAGCTCATTTATTTATCTGAAATGGTAAATCTTGAGCATGCAAGGTGATTTTCATAATACAATCTTGTGCACTTCCACCCAGCAGCAATCCTGAGTCCAATGGGGCTAGGACAGTGGTGGCGAAGCTTTTACTTACTGAGTGCCAAAAATTACTCACTTTGCACATGCCATCCCCACGTGTGTGCGGCTCCTCCATGTGCGCTGCATGTGCAACCGCACCATCTGCGCATGCATGCAGATTTTTCAAGTGCAATGCATGCACGCTATGTGCAGACATTCACGCACACATGAACAATTGCATGTGCATACGCAGGAGAGCTCCAAAGACAAGCTGGATTTCCTGCTGCAATTGCGTGCATGCACAGCGGAAGAGCGAAGACCAGCTGGGTCTCTGCAATCGCACATTTGTGCATGCACAATCGCATGTGCATGCTCAGCTGGAAGTAAGTTGGCCAACAGCTTGTGTGCCCAGCAAGATTGGTCTATGTGCCACCTGTGGCACCCGTGCCATAGGTTCGCCATCACAGGGCTACGAAGTGATACCCTTGACTACTGTTTCAGGAATAGGCTCATCCCAATTACCGACTTATTCCTACTATCATCTTTTATTTTGTCAGATTTTCAATATGTCCATTAATATCCAATAATCCAAAATCTAGTATACCTAATAATATCCATACATAGTTTTATCTTTTAAAAAAATATATTGGTTACAGTATAAAATGCACGTATGATTTTCTTTTGCACTATTGATTAATTTTTTCTTCCTATTAATGTTTATCTGTATTTCCTGTTTTGGGAACATTTACACATGACATGTAGCCATCTGTGGTTTTTGACAAGAGGTTAAGTGCTGAGATTTTGCACAATTTAAATGATGTTTTTTAATGGAGTTCACCAATTCAGAGAAACAATGTGGATTGATCAAGTGAGGAATATATTTCTGATAGCTCTGTTCCAAGTCACCTTATCTGTGACCCACAGACCAAGCTTTGAGTGAAGCAGAGGCACACAACCTGAAGTTCCATGAATGACATTGGCTCCAACGAGACTTGAGTCCCCAAGGTACTTTTTTTGTCCTGAGCTACTCACTTTGAAGAATGTGACACTTCATCAAAGGAAGTGGCATGTTTCTGGATGAAAAATTATTTAACCTCCACAAAAACAACATCCTAAATTAATTAATGTATTAAAGCTTAAGACAGAAGCAGGCAAGAAGGAATAGGTACACTGTCAATATTTTATTCAGGTTCTTCCCTATCAAGATTGTTCTCAGATTGTCTCAGCTTTCCTTATAGGAGATTTAAATCTTGGTTTGATACTGACTTTATTAAAATAAAAAAGGGTCTCCTCCTGGTAGCAAATGCTTTCCAATGTAACTCCACTGTAACTGTACAGTGTATTTTAATTGTTTCTAGAATAAAATAAAAAAAATCTAAAATCAGAGAAAAGGCAACTTATAAAAAGAAATGAGGGTGTTTAATTGCAGCTTAAGATCCCATCTTGAATACAGCACCTAATTAACAGCTTTTTTAATGACAGAGGTTTTGGTTTAACCTGCCAAATATCTGCAGAAGCATGGGAGAATAATTTGAAGAGTTTCTTCACAATGGAATAATTAGATAATCCAGTTGTGACTTACTCTCAAAATGATCTTCCTGACCGGCTGCTTATACTGACTGTACCTACATCAGAGCTCAACGACCTTATTACTGTATACCATTAAGACCCGGAGAAGGCCTTGGAAGTGGAATTATCTCCCCAGAAGAAGAACAAGGATTGGTGGCTTCCAATGATGACTGCTTTATTTATGACCATTAACAGTTCCCTTTAGTTTCTGTTGGACTGGAACTGTAGTTGTTATCCCTTTCTATAAAGATAAAGGAAATAGGCTTGACCCTGTCCACTATAAACCAATTAACTTATTTGAAACAATAAGGAGAATAAACACCAAATTATCTATCTAAAATAATGGGATTGGATAAAAAATAAGCACATTTTTGTTTAGGAATAAGCTGGCTTTAGAGAGGGGCCAATCAACTCTAGATCAATTTATCCATTATCATTTAACTGAAAAATATTCCTCCCATCCCATATGTCCCCTTTTTTACAGGCTTCACTGATTGCAAATCAGCTTTTAATTTGCAGAGCCAGGGAGAGTCTGTGGGAAACATGAAAGGGTTTCTCAATCGTCTGAAGACTGCTCCTTGTCAGTTTTTCTATTCTAATATCTCTTTGTGAGTTAGATATTCCAGATATTTCTAGAACTGTTCCTAAACGGAGAGTGGTGAGGCAGACATCATGTTAACCTCATCACTTTACAATTCAAATTTTAATTTTATCATTCACACACCCCTCCCGGTTTTTAAAGCATCACCCTCATCAATCAGCAAACAGCAATAACACTTAAACTTATATACCACTTCACAGCCCTCTCTAAGCGGTTTACCGAGTCAGCTTATTGCCCCTAACAATCTGGGTCCTCAGTGCCCCATCAAATAGAATGGTTCCCGCTTTTAATGTAGCTTCCCCACAACCATTGAAAATTTCTGTTTGGAAAATTCTACTGAAAACTCAAGTCTTCAATTTCTACCACACTTTTCATTATACATATTGTATGGCATCCTTACCTGTTTGACATGCAGTTTTGTCTATTTTCAGTTTAGTACAAAAGTCTGTCAAAAACTCGCATTCCCTTTTGTCTACATCACTAGAAAAAATGGAACAAGAAAGAGTATTATCCCAAGGTCCCGTGATTAAATATGCTGATGCATTTTAATAATTATTGTCTTCAAGTTAAATTTTTAAACTCCTGGTGACTGCCTGGACAAGTCATTGAAGGTTTCTTGGCAAGATTTTGGAAGGGTTTGTCATTGCTGACTTCTTGGGCCTGAGATAGAATGATTGACCCAAAGACACCAAAGCTGGCTTTGTAGTGGGACTGATACTCAAAGTCTGCCACTTTCTAACCAGGTTCCTTAATCACTATGCTACACTGGTTGTGATATATTGTAATACAGTCCCAATTATGTATATAAAATCCTTATAAACTATGCTTAATGATAAAAATGGTACAAATAGCAAGAACTGTAGCAATAAGAAATAAAAAATCAAATGTCCAGCCTAACCCAAACAGACACCATACCCTTCAAAAGAAAAACCAAAACTAAAATTGAATAAGGCTTAGGCATTCCATATATGGACTGCAAATAATCAGAAGACTATTAGATAGCAGCAAAGAGCTAAAACATACTATCCTTTGTTGCCATCTGGTGGTCACCCAGATTTTTTTCAGCCCACATATGGTATGCCTAATACGTAATACTTATGTATGTATTCCTGTAAAATTAATTTGTGGGGCAATCTTAATGACAGCCAAATAAACTCTCCATAAAAAGTTTATCAAACCCAGATTTGGCTGACCCAAATAAAATAACATAACAACATTTCTAAATTTCATAAGATATCCCATATAGCATTTTACTTATGTATAGGGTTTCTGGGAATAGAAAAAGTGTCTTATCTTGCCATAGGAGATGAACAGGATAATATCAAAAGTATTATTTAAATTGGTTTCCAAAGGCTTCAAAGCAGGAAGATTTTAATTCTATTTGTTGAAGCATGACCTGACTGAACAGAATCCTCATCACCTAGGGGGATATCTTTATATATATACTGGTATATATTATACATACATACTGCCATGCTAAAATATTTATTATTTTTATAAAGAAATTATTTTTATGTCTTCTGGTTGTGCAAGCAAGGACAACTGTAATTGGTAATCAGAAATAAAGAAAACAGTCTTTCAGGGCAGTTTGCCTGTTCTTTCATTGAAAAAAAAAATTAAATCCTCTGTAGCTATATGTCCTGAATGTGTTAGAAAGGAAAAAAAGTAAAATGAAAACTTTCTTTTAAAAACATGAAAACTAAAATCTCCTGTCTCTTCCCATTGTGAAGAACAGAGAGATATCATTTAAATCACCTCAAAAACTATTCTACGTTATTGTCCATTTAGGATCACGATAAAAGAGAACAGAACTTGGAATACTTGAGGTCATCAGTTTCCTCTCTGCCCCTTTTTCATTAGCTTATCATCATTTTGAAAGGGACAACTATGGAAACAAAGAGATAATACAGAATGGAACCCTGTTACCACATTTTATCAGAAGACAATAAAGTCAAATCCATGAGTGATTGGCTTGGATTTATTATTTATTGTTTCATTTTAGAAGCAAAAAGTAACTGAACTGTGTCAACTTTATGCAAGCTGCTTGAATCTATAGGAATTTTATAATTCTCTTTGAGCCATGCTAAACTACAGCAAGGCAGATATCTCATCCCAGTAAGCTTTATTGGCTCAGGCACTTCACTGGAGACTAGATTAAGAGAGTTTCTGTTCTGCTTTCTACTTCCATTATCTTTCCATGGTTCTTGATCAGCTTTTCTACACATAGTTGTGGATTCCTTGGTGAACTGTAAATTGCTTTTTCAGCTGCCAAATTGTTGTAACCCCTTCCATTTGTATGCTCTTAATAGAGCTTAAAACTATCACTCCTTTCTGGACATCTCTTAAAAATTAGCCAAAACATGGGCAGATTTCAGATATATTCCGAAGTCTTATAAGAAGAAGGTTACTTGCTTCCAGTTTCTATCATAGTCAATCTACATGAAAATCCCCAAAAGGGATAAAAGCAACTTTTATCTAATATATATAAACCTACCTAAATGCTTGTGCAAAGCAGTACGAAATACAATTATTTCTAAGATGCACAAATAGGTCTGATGCACTTATAACACATGCATTTGACACAAAGCCAAGTTTAATTTGAACCCAAAGGGTATATGATGAGTAAATAGGTTCTGTTTAAGGTTGTATTAATGTAAAAATAATAGACTTTTCAGAGGAACAGTTTGTTTTCATTTATTACACTTGGAATATTACAGTAGAAAATGATTTAGTACACTGTTTTCCAGATACTTTTTAATTTTATTTTTAAAAAAGAATGTTGAAAACCTCTCATTCTTATAGATGTGGTTAGTGACAAAAGCTACTTGTTCACAAAGAGTTCATTTCTAGCTTACATACAAGCTGATGTACAGTCAGGTCCCAGTAATGAATTAAATCCTTCTCATAACCACGTGATTCCATCGTTAATCTGGTGTAGGAGAAGGCAACAGATCTGTTTAGCAATATAGGGTTATTTTTTTTTAAAGTTTTTAAATAGCACAAGCAGCAATACTGTGATTCTAAAAAAGGGGTTCAAGAATTATCGTCCTTTTCTGAGCGGAAAATGTATGTTGTTTTTAAAATAATGAACATCATTAACCCCAAATCAATCTACCTCAGGTCTCTTTATTGAAAACTATGGGCCATAATCTACCCTGTTGCTTCAGCAGGGGGTGGTAGATAAATGTCTAGGACTAAAAGGGACTAGCCCAAAGTCACCACAATGACACCACCACGCCCGAGGGACAACTATAATCTGGCCTTTTCAACTTTTAGTTCAGAGCCTTAATATTATACCATACCAGCTTCCATATCATATATCTATACAGATATAGAAATGAAGCCATCTGAAGGACTCTTGTGTCTGTGCACATTTTTTAAAGTGAAAAACTGTGTTGTCATAAATTTACAATTTATCACGGACTTCTGATTACAAATCTTGAAAGGAAGCAGGAAATAGGCCAAGCACTAATTACCTATCTCAAATCTACCCCATAGGATATATAATGGGAAAAAGCATAGAAAAAGAACAAAAGAACTTAAGATTCCCAGACAGATGCACTGTTTAGTGTAAGGTTGATGAAAGCATTTTCTGTATGCATTTTTCTATTTGGAATTTTTTAAAGGCAAGTTACATAAGGTAACATCAATAAATGGTTTTGTGGTGCATTTTGTATTCAAAGTTCTAGAAACTTTTTCCAGCTTTCATTTACCAAATTCTGTCAAAACGTAAAATTCCCAAGCTGGACTTATTTTTAATGCCAAAAACTTATTGACAGGTGAGGGTTTTGACCAATCATGTTTCCTTACATTTGCATTGAAGTAAATTAAAGTAATACACAGACTGTGTTACTTTAAAATTTTTGACTAGGAACAACTAGGCATGAAAATCAGGATTATAATGGGTCAATTGTTATTGAGCAATTGCTGAATAAACTGAAGTAATATAATAGTTACTTCAGTTTATTCAGCAATTGCTCAGTAACAATTATAAACAGATATAAGTGCTTATATGTTTATGTTACTGGTGTGAGTGATTTGGTCTAGTGTAGGGGTGTCAAACTCGATTTAATTGAGAGCTGCATCAAGTTTGTGTTTGACCTCTGGGGTGGGTGGATATGGCCAGCTCAACCTCACTCACGTTGGGGACACCTGTGGTGGCCAAGTGCTAAGGCAGGACTTCCCTTAGATTTTCCCTCACATTATCGTTTCCTTCCTTCCTGCCTTTCTTCCTTCCTTCCTCTCTTTCCTTTCTTTTCCTTCCTTGTTCTCTTCCCATCTTCCCTTCTTTTTCTTTGTCTTTGTCTTGCCTCTTTCCCTTTCTCCTTTCCTGTCCCTTCTTGTATGTGCAAATGCAAAAGGGGAAACATTTCTCTGTTAGTTTTGTTTTTAGTTTGTTTTGCTAGCCCTCTGCCAGAGAAAACGGAGCCCTGGGGGAACGTGCCTGGGTCCCCCAGGCCCTGTTCTTCCTGGCAAAGGCACCACTGGCCAGTCCTTTGCTGTTTCCAAGGCAGCCCCATGGGCTGGATTCAGCCCGCAGGCCTTGAGTTTGACACCCCTGGTCTAGTGGTTAAAGGCATCAGGCTAAAAACTAGGAGACTGTAAATTCTAGTCCTACCTTAGGCATGATAGCCGGCTGGGTGACTTTGGGCCAATCACTTTCTCACAATACACCTCACTTCATCTTGGTCCTCTAATATGGATCAAGAGCTAAGTATTCAAAAGTAGTCCGTATTTTAATCACCAGAAGACTCAATTTCAGCTACCTTAGAAATGTAATGCACAGAAATGTAGAAAAATATTAAACGCTTTTATAAAGAGATTAGGGATCTTTATAGTTGTATAGATTGCTGGTGATTCATCAAAATACTTGGCAGCCGAAATTTAAAGCTGCTCAGTCACAACTAGTTCCTCATTAATTTAGGGAATGCACCTCAAGTCTTTTCGGTTTATTACATTTTCCTGGTATCTCTTCAGAAGCCTCTAAAGAGCAAAAATATGTATTGATGTCCATTTAAAAGAGGTTAGAACTTGACAATGTGGAAATATATGCCAAGTATTCCTTAACATTAGCATATTATGATTATCTGCATATTTTGCAACAATGCATATGCAGTCTCTCATCTTTATGTCTTTTAGCAGTAGACAATTATTCTTTATGTCAATATAAATTTATTACAGGGAGTTCCCTCTAAACTTGCATTTAATTTGGCATCTAAATGTTAACTTCTAAAGTATTTGCAGTAATAACTGGATGTTCTTTTTAAGAATTCAAAACGAAAGGGGGAAAAGTGATTGTAGATCTATATTATTTTACAGTTGGCAACACACAAGTAGAATCTATACAATATAATACAGTATATTGTAATATGTTATTCTTTTAAACTGATTTTTATTTAATTTGAGGGAATCTTCTAAAAAGGTATGCCAAATACACAACCTTAATCAATGCTAAATTCTTTTTAGATGTTTCTTTTTAAAAATCTAGTTAGACTTTCTTTTTAAACTGGACAATAGTTTAAAACACATTTACTTGAAATTATATTTCAATGAAATTGATTAGGTTTACTCTAAATATTAGGTTTAAGTCAGATATGTCCTACTGACATTACCAAAATATAGATAATCTATACTCACTAATAATGAGGATAAATATAATAATGGAAGTAATCGATGTATGTCTATGAATGCATGCTAGGCTTTTTAAAACAAATGATTATTCACTAAATAGAAAACAGGTAAGGTTTCTTCCAAAGTTCTGTCTGCCTGTCCAATATGATACAACAGAGTTCATACTCTTTCAGTTCCGTTCATTAAAAAGTGTCATTTTGTGGGACTTAGGAAGTGGGCCTTCTTTAGAACATCATACTCCTAGAGGTTTGTAGTGTTCTTCTGACTTCATTTAAGTGGGCCTTTAAAATCTTCCTCCAGGCTTTGGGCTAGATTAGGTGGCAGTTTTTTTGTGGGAATGTTGCATTGCCATAGAACAGACATGGGCAAACTACGGCCCGCGGGCCACATCCGGCCCGTTGGGCTTTTTAATCCGGCCCGCTGAACTAGTTAC
>JAEANM010012827.1:0-14649 GCA_017656035.1 Myanophis thanlyinensis | reverse complement strand
TCCATGGATACTTTAAAAAAAAGAACTGAGAAGTATCAAATGAGGGTATAGTAGTGTTTCTCAACCTTGACAACTTTCAGATGGGTGGACTTCAACTCCCAGAATTCCCCAGCCAGAGTTTGTTGTTTGGGGTGGGGCTCCTTCAGGTCAGTCACATTCTCTGCCTGGCCGGCCCACCTCCCAGGGTTGATGTTGTGAAGATGACATCAAGGGAGAGATGCTTTTATAACCCCCCCCCCCATGAAAAGACAGAAGAGAGGAGAAAGAGGGAAGGGAAGGAGAGGAAAGGAAAAGGAAAGAAAAAGGAAGCCAAGAGAAGGGAAGGAGAGGGAAGGGAAGGGAAGGGGGAAATGAAGAGAGAAGGAAGGAAAAGGAAAAGGGAACAGAAAAGAAATGGGAGAAAGGAGGAGGCAGCGGAAGGAACAGAAAAGGAAAATTGAGGAAGGGAGGAAGGAAGGGGAAAGGAAAGGAGAAAAGAGAAGGAAGAGGAAAGGAAGGAAGGAAGACAAACCAAGCTGTTATCTCTTTGATGGAAATGCTTCCTCCATTTTTCTTGGTTGCCTTAACAGTATTAGATCTTCAGTAGTTTAAAGCAGAAAGGCAACCTGTTCATCATAAATAGATGAACTAAAAAAAATACCACATATAAGAGGAAGAAATATGGTCTGCTCTTCAAACTTTATCTATTACCTGTTGCAGTATACAGTAGATGGAAGGTGGAAATTATGAACACAGGGTTTTGTCAGATCCATCCCTGAAAATAGTTGCAGCAGGCATTCTGTCAAAGATTTCTAGTGTTGTCATGCTTAAGATAGAGGATGGATAGAGAGAAATCAGTTCAACTCCACAAAGGAGGACAAACTGGGTCAGCCATTGCTTTCGATACCACCTGTTCCACAGAGCTGTGATGACAAAATAAGGAGAATCCTATCTTGTGCAGTATTCTGAGCACATGCGCGTGCGCACGCACACACACAGAGAGAGAGAGACAGACAGACAGAATGAAAAATAAGGTCTTCACTTTTGGTAATATAAAATCCAACTATTTTTATGACTTACTTCCATCCTTTGTGGAAAGTGAAAGCAGGGAGAAAATATAGGCAGCTTTTATATTATGAAATTCTGATTCAATTAAAATGTCTATTTCAGTTTTGGATGAAGTTTGAGAAGTAGTGGAAGACCATAGATTCTGTGTACTCTGAAAGTAGCTCCTTCTTGGGATCTTATCTAATCTTGTGATCTGCTTCCAGGGGCAGTTAGGAAGTTTGCTGGTAGAGAGTGTGGCCATTTAGAGTCACTGGCCCACCCTAGAATGGACTAATTTGCTGAAAATAATATTGGGGGGATATTCAGCTAATTTATTTCATATTGACAGATTAGGGACTCCTGTTTACACCAGAACACCCTTCCACCCCACAAAAGATAATTCATAGCAGGAAAGCACACTGGAGAAAGTCCTGCTATGCCACCAAATGGGTCCTTTGATATATTTTTTTTCCCTTTAAGGTGGCAAAGGCAGGAGTCATTTGAATGCCGGTGAAGGGATTCTGAATGAATAGAAAAGAGCAGACGGCTCCACTTATTCCTGAAATTAGATGCAATCATATCTGTGAATCACAGAGCAGCAAATCACAGTAATTGACATTACAATGCATTATCCCACTGCACTACCTAACTGCAGTGTACCACCCCAGCAGAACTACTCCTCTGTGACCTGGACTGTTATTTACCTAAGGCTCCAAGCCAGACCAAAGCGATAAAAGTACAAAAAGAAATGCTTTCTGCTGCAGAATAAGAGCACATTAGAATTGGAGTCAAGCCCCAGCTAATGCAAGACTAGCATCTTCTTTCTCACAGTCTGCCTAATTAGAGATCATGGATGGTTTTGTTATTGTGCTAAAAATACATTGGCTTTGTTTAAATCAGCTATTTCATTAACAGCATGACTTTTGCACGAGCATTAGCAAGGTAGAAGGGGCAGTGAAAAGAGAGGCTACATCCTTTAGTTAATGCTTAAAAGTAAATTCAATTTTCCCCCTGCTGTGCACTGGCCCACTTAATTTTGATCTACTGAGGCACTTGAGACAATTTGAGAAGACCCTGGACTGCTATCTACCCTGTGGTGTTAATAAACGATACGGAGTTCCTTCTCTTCTCAAAGCAATGGGGTGTGCGCGAAAGGCTTTCTATGGCTATTTTCCTCCTCTCCCCCTCCCAACATGATGAACAACCCTGAGATTTTATAGTTTCTTTGTGCAAATTGCTTTAATTGATCACTTAGAAGTCGAGAAGGAATAGATAAGAGTAGGAGGTAGACAGGGACAATCTAATGAGGAATCAGGTCGGAACTGATCTCAAGACAGTAAGAGCTACTCGGGTGGCTTTGCTCAGTCCCTACTTCTAGCCCATAAACTTGGAAAAAAAAACAGTCAAGTGTATTTTATAAATAAAAAGTCCCAAATTCAGATCTGGAATGTCCTGTTGGAAAATTCTTTGGAAGAGATGACTAGACCTATCCATCTTGGTTTTGCTATGGTTCCCAGTTACTGTAGATGTCTGTTTTGTCTTGTTATCAGGTGTGTCTGTAATTTACTCCCTCTCAAATCCCAATGTTCATTTGATTAATTGATTATGTGCCATCAGTCGTTCTTGATATAGATTTTCTCTATGATAATCTTTCCCTAACTTGATCCCTTAGCTCTTCCAATGGCACACTGTAACTGCCATTTTACCTTGCTGCTGGTCAACCTTTTCTCTTTCCATCCACCTTTCCCAGCATTAGAGCCTTCTCCAGAAAGGCAGGTCTTCCTATAATGTCTCTGAAGTAGGATAATCTGAGCTTGTTTATTTGTGACCCAAGTGAGAATTTTAGGTTGATTTCTTCAATGACCCATTGAACAAATCAAATGATTTTTTTGTTTTGTTTTTTGGCTGTCCATGATAATCTGACACTGAGAATATCTTCTACAAACACCAAAAGCATAAACGTCTCCTATTTTGCTTCTTCAGAAGTCAACTTTTGCTTCCATAGAGAGTCACAAAGAATACCATGGCTTGCACAATTCTGATTTTTATAAATGTAGATTCAAAACAGCATTTGAATCTTTTCCAAGGCCTTCGTGGCTGCTCTACAGGTGCTAGACTATGGCACATTTCTTGACTGTTTGTTCCTTTACTGTCCTAAATCCTAAAAGATGGAAGCTATCCACCATTTTGGTAGCTTCATTGTCAATTCTAAGGCTGATTACTCTACCTGTTGTTGATAGTTTGGTCTGCTTTATATTTAATTTTAGTCCCATTTCTTTCACTGTGCTCCTTGACTTTTATTATTTGGGCTTGAGATTATTTGCATTTTCAGCTATCAGGGTTCTGAGATCAGCATAGTGCAAGTTGCTGATGTATGTACCTGTAGTTTTAAAATCACACTCATCTTCTTCTGATCCAGTTTCCATTAATTCAGCATATATACTGAATAATTACAGAGAGTATATACAACCGTATCCCACTTCTTTGACAACCTGGAGCCAGTCTGTTTCAGCATGTTCTGCCTGAACCATGGCTTCCTAAATGCCTGTAAGCTTCTCATGAAGATAATGAGATGTTCTCCCATTTTTCTGAGTACTTTCTACAGCTTGATGTGATCAGCACAATCAAAGGCCTTCTCCATGTTTCAATCATACAATGAAGTGCTTTATGTGCTTCCCCCAAATATTCTTCTTTAATAAATACACTTTTGTAAGCTGTTTTGTTCTTATGAAGCTTTGCAAAACTCTGCAAAGTGTGATATTTTATATGACAAACTATTCCACTCCATGTATAGCAGATGTGTGCAACATCCAATGGCTGATGATCACATCAGATTTCATTTGTTGAAGTCTGGAGTTGGTGGACTATAATATAAAATGGATTCAGATATATCATGCTCAACAATAAGACTCAGATTTAAAAAAAAAAAGGTTGAGGGAGGAAGGAGACTAGTTTGTCTCACTCTTTTAAACAAAAGTATTATTCTAGGACTTGCATTGCAGATTTTCTCCATTTATTCCAATGATGGGAAACCAAGTGAACCTTCAGTAAAAAATATCATTAATGTTCAATAAATTTAGAGACCTTACATGGTCCTTCCCTCTCTATGAAAAAACTTACAGATCCAGTCAACGGTGCAATATTTTTTACAGGTAGTTCTTGACTTAAGACTGTTTAACAGTGATTTAATCAATCAATCAGAATAGAGCTGGAAGGGATCTTCAAAGTCTTCTAGTCCAACTCCCTGCTCAAACAAGAGACCCTATACAATTTTAGACAACTGTCCAGTCTCTTCTTAAAAATCTCTAGCGATGAAGCACCCACAACTTCTGAAGGCAAGCTGTTCCACTGGTTAATTGTTCTCACTTGTAGGAAATTTCTCCTTAATTCACCCAGGACATGTTGCTCCTCTCCTTGATTAGTTTCCATCCACTGTTTCTTGTCCTGCTCTCTGGTGCTTTGGAAAATAAGTTGATCCCTTCGTCTTTATGGCAACCTCTCAAATACTGGAATACTGCTATTTATACTGTTATAATACTGCTATAATATTGTTATATATAATACTATATAATATATATAATATTTATGATCTATAATACTATAATACTGCTATAATACTATTATACTGTTATAATGCTCTATTTAATAATGTTTAAAGTTTCGGTGGCCACAAAAAAAGTGACATGACTTGTACTCACATTTTTGACTGTTGTACCACCCTTGCAGTCATGTGATCACAAATGATATTTCATCACGCTTAGCAAGTGGCTCACATTTACAACTGGTGGCAGCATTCTGTGGCCATATGATTGCAATTTGTGACCTACTTTGCTGATTTCCAAGAAAAAGCTCCCATTGGGGTATCTGGATTTGCTTAATAACTATGTGATTCCCTTAACAACCGCCATAAAAAGGATCATTTTCACAAATGGAGATCGAGAAATGTATAAGAGATCTCCAGTCTCAGTCAGAGAAGTAGGAGGCATTTGGGAAAGTTTCACTATCACTTCCATTCACCAATTATCATCGACAAATGCCACCCACACACATTGTATTCATGTTAATCAGCAGGCAAATTTGTGAACATAATCTGCAAATATGCATTACAAACAGACCCTTCTAGATGTATACTTGAAATTGTATGAATGCATAAGATTTTCCATCAGCTGGAGTTCGTGGCCATCATGGTTTGTTTGTTTTTTTGCAAATTTTAGATTCTAATTCTATTTGAATTATGTTAATTACAATATTTTTTCTAAAATGAAGAATGGAATGTGTATACCACCCATATCGGATTTAGTACGAATCAAATTACGTCTTTTTAGAGTGAATTGCATTTACTAGCACCACCCAGGCATGGAAGAACATCCTCCAAACTCTGCAGTGCAGAGTTGTTCTGGAGAACCATACCATTTCCTCTTTTCATCCTCTGCCCAGTTTCTCAACTTACATCTGCTGTTTCAAACAGGTAGACAATTATTAGATAGAAAGCAATTGGGTTACCCAGGATCAAAAATATTAGATTCTGGAGAATGGTGTTAAGGCATAAAAGGCTGAAATTAAGCAAGCTCAGTGTTTGGTCACTCTCTCTATGGAAGCCTACTTTAAAACCATAGACAACCTGCTTTGAGATTAGTGATGGAAGAACAACAGGGTGCACTTGTACTAAAGAAATGAAACCCCTGTAAGTTATACCCATAAACTAGTTTCAACACAAAATAAGGCTACAATTGCAGCAATTTGTAAATGCTGTTTCCTTCCTTCCCAATGATAAAAAGCAGGTAAAAAATAGCTCATCAAATGCTTTTTCTTTTAGATAATTATATCCAAACATACTCATGTCATGGAGAACTTTTGGCCAGTTTGTGGGTGGCATGATTTTGCTGTGAGTATTGGTCCAGGCAAGATTACATAGCTCTAAAATCCAAGCATACTGTCGTTTGGGATGCTTAGTGCCATTGCATTGTTGTGGTCGATGTGTAATAGAAGAAGCTAGTGAATGGGTTCAACAGCAAATCTAAAAAGGAGATTTCAAAAAGTTGTATTGCTAGTAAGTAGCCACAGATAATCTTGTTTGCTGCTTTCAGCCCCGGAAACGTATTGTGTTATAATCTGTCAAAGTATGGAGACTTCCAGGTTGGAAGTCACTTTCTAATTCTGACTTCTGATATGATGAAATGGTCTAATTTATGAAAATAAACCAGTCCAAAATGCATCCTGGACAAAGGGTACTTTAGCAGAGTTCCCAACTGTGCCTGACAAGCATACTATGTTGTTGTTGTTTTACATTTTTTATGTTGTTCCATGAAGGTCTTAACTACTGTATTCTGTCCTGCCATTGAATGAGTCAGTACTCCCTCCAGTTCTCTCTGTCTCTCTCTCTCCAGCTCTCTCTCTCTCTCTCTCTCCCTCCCTCCCTCCCCCTCATTTTCTCATGTGACTTGTAGCAACTTCTAAAGTTAACCAACCATTGTGGTGCCAAAATACAGAAATGAAAACAGGTTTTGATATGGCCTCAAAAACATTGGGTGATGCCAGAAGATTGTACACATCTACTGAGGAAATGGCCTTGGGAACCTCATTACCACACCAGCTTCCTTCTTTCTCACAGATTACATATTGCAAACCTAGGCTGACAATAGACACAACATCTCAACTGTCAATAAGAAGGACCAAAAAAGTCTGGATAGTGGATGTGGCAGTTTCTGGAGATAGCAGAAGAGAAGAGAAAAAACTGGAGAAAAACACAAAATACAAAGACCTGCAAATAGAAATAGAATGACTGTGGTGAAAGAAAGCAAAATTACTACCAAAAATAATAGCTACTTTGGATGCAATCTCAAAATAACAGGAGTACCACTTGAACACCATTGGCATTGACAAAATCACTGTCACGTAATGAAAAGGCAGCTTTATTTGGAAGAGCTTACATCCCATGACAATACCTTTAACACCAACCTAACAAGAACATCTGTCTATCACAGGTCCTTAGGAAGGACTCAATAAGTGGACAAAAATGTCAAATCTAGCGTAAACATCTGGCTGACTGTGCAACTAACCATGAATTCTGAACAGATTTTAAAATTTACCAATTAACTAAATCTAAGTATTATTCTCTCATCACTTGTTCTAAGAGGGTTTTTCTTAACTGAAAAACAAGGAAATATGCATTGTACCTGATTTTTAGGACATAGTGTAAAGGGTATTTTAGAAGCTTAGAATCCCAGGAGAATTAAACTCCTGGATAATATACTTATACAGATGCATTTTCAGTATTAGTATCATTGAGTGTGAAAGAAAGCAGTCAATATGGTTCAAATTAAGTGTTCAGTTCATATGTTGCTTATGGAATTTATTCCTTGGATTATAATTTATTATTTTAAACATTCTGCTTATGTAATTATTAAAGGGCTTATTTTACCAGTAATTAAGCTGCAACATGGAACTTGTCAAATATGTCCCTTACTGCCTTTTGTTTTTAATTTAGTGTTGGACCCTAGTGTGTCTGGATTTCCTAACAAATCAAAGGAATTTATTTAACTGAGGTTGCCCAATTAATAATTTCAAATTTTAAAGATAGATATGTTTCTTATGATAAAAAAAACCTTAGTTAATTCAGCAAAAGGTTGGTTCTGGTCTTTTTTAGGTTGGGGGAATGTAATAAATTTGAAGGAACTTTGATATAGTACCTAAAAAAGAAAAAAAAGGCTGGTTACAAAAAAATATAACATCAGAGACATCTGCAAGCAGCAAGGGTTGCATGATGCAGACTCCATCACCTTTTGAACTTATGTCATGACACTATACAATTATGTAAGGGGCAGAACTGCTTTGTGACATTCTGAGCTAGATTATATCATTTTGACAAACTGGTTGCCAGGAATGCTCCTGTGTGACGTATTTTTCTTTTCACAAGAGGTTTTTAAATACAGCAGGAATGGTGCCTTTGCTGCCAGCTTCCTCTTATAGGCAGTTTTAAAATTTTTATTTTTACAATGGGTCAAAGAAATACACAGATGATGAATGGGTAGGGTCATCAGCCATTTGTTCTGTTTACTTTTTGTGTGGAATGGGATTGAAGAAAGTTTTGTTGTTGTAGAACCTGCAGTAGGGATTGAGACATTGGAATCTTTATACTTTCTGACTAATCAGCTAAAAATTAAGCATTCATTGAATCATGGTGTTCCTTGTGTGTTCTCAGTATTTCAAGGTAAGCATAAATGAAGACCATCACAGTTCCTCAATTATGCCACTGTGTGAAAGCAGAAGGGATGAAAATAGCTTTCTTCATAGTCGGCATCCTAGACTGAAAAGCCAATTCCAGGAACTCCAATCCAGGTAACCCGTTTCTAGTGCATATAACTCGTGATCATACAACACTTGAGGTCTACTTCTATAGTATGTGGTGTTTCATATCTCAGTTACAGGTAATCTTTGATTTACAATCACAATTGGTATCTGAACATAATATTGATACTATCCCCTCTGTAGTCTATGGCCGCATTGACTTTTTTTGGCAGTTGCAGCATACTGCTGGCTCATACTTACTGGTGGTTCACTAGGACACCTAGACCCCTCTCACAGTTAGTCTTGTTAAGGCAGGTACTCTCTATTCTATACATTTCATTTTTTCTGCCTAAATGCAGGATCTTACCTTTCTCACCACTGAACAGCATCTTTGTTGAATATGGCCCAATGCTCAAATCTGTCAAAAGACTTCTGAATCTAGAGTCTGTCTTCCAAAATGGTAGCAATTCCTGCTCCCATCTTGGTGTCATCTTCAAATTTCATGAGTTCCCATTCTATCTTCTCACCTGTATCATTTATGAAGATGTTCAAGAGTACTGGACCCAAGATCAAAGCTTGAAGTTCTCCACTGCATGGTTCCCTCCATGTAGATGTAACTCCATTGAGGACTACTCTCTGAGTGTGGCTGGTAAGCCAATTGTGAATCCATCTGGTGGTGGTACTATTTGTTCCATGTTGCATCTTACCAAAAAATAGGTTGTGGTCTACTTTGTCAAATGCTATGCTGGAATCCAAATATACTGTGTCCACAGCATTTCGCTGATTCCCTAATATACAGTAGATACTATATTAAAAAAGACATTAAAGTGTCTGGCATGATCTATTTTTTAATAAACCCATGCTGGCTTCTAGTAATCACCATATTTGTTTCTAGGTGCTCACAAATCTTCTGCTTGATTATTTTTTCCAGGATTTTCCCAGGTGTTGATGACAAACTGCTTGGTCTATAATTTTCCTAGATCCACTTTCCTCCCTTTTTATGGATTGGAACCATATAAGCTCTTTTCTTTGATATTTTCCCTGTACTACATGATCTTTGAAAGATTACATTCACTGGCTCTGAAATTACATCTGCCAACTCCCTAAAAAGTCTGGGATATAAACTATCTGGCCCAGGTGATTTGTATTCATCTAGGGTAGATAAGTATTCTTTTACTAATTCCTTGCCTATTTTGACTTGTATACCTGTTCTATCTCCTTTGGTGCCACTTTTGATAGGTTGGACTATTTCTTCCTTTTGCATGACAACAGATGCAAATAAGGTATTAAGCAGTTCTGCTTTCTCCCATTAGTGGATCTATCATTTCCTTTAAAAAAGAAACTTTTTAAAAGTTATTTTTGGCATTGGTTGCTAATTTTAGGCCATTCTGGACCTTAGCTTTCCTGACTCCCTCATATAACTTAAATTCCTTCAACCATTTTGTCCAGTATAGCTATCCCTCTAGTTCCCACCTCTACCTTCTGTTGCCTGTGTGTCCAGAGCCACAGATACATCACCCTCTGGGAGAGAATTTTCCTGTATCTGCCTTCAAGGACCGCTATGGGGAGGGCATGACACTGAACCAGTGTGCCATTTGTCTTCAGATTTCAATGGTCTCATCTTATGAGGATTTGAGGATACATAGGCTGCTGGCCAATTACAATTTGACAACCCCCAGTGTATGATTAGATATTATATTTTTATTGCACGGAGACCTCAAGAAATTTTAGGGTTACTTCATGACTGAGTTACATTATATCTTCAGCACCATATTTTTAAAGTAGAAAGATTTTCCCCTTAGCGAACTAGAATTTCAGACAGTTTTGGAAAGATTATCTATTTTCTGTTATCCTTAGACTCTTAATGTCTATTGAGATTCTCAGTCATCCAAATCATAGTTTTTTCCAAAGGTTGCTTTCTTTCAAAAGGCAACTGGATTTTCTTGTTTTACTAGGAGACATTTCACTTCTCATCCAAGAAGCTTCTTTAGTTCTGTTCTGCTCAGTGAAACAGAACTGAGGAAGCTTCTTGGATAAGAAGCAAAACATCTTAAGGAATCTAGATGAAAAAGTGTTCAGTGTCAAACTTTAGTTAGAGAACCCATGGAAGGGATGGAGCAGTAGGCATAGGTAAAAGTAGAATCAGACACTTTTAATAATCATGGATGAATGTGGATTGGTAATTTTTGAGGTTTATAGTCCCAACACATCTGGGGGGCATTTGGCCGAGGAAAACTTTACTACCAAGATAATAATAGCAAACCCTATTTGGGTAGTCTAGACAATCCCATGAATTTCTGCTTTTCAATGAAGCAAAATTATCAGAAATGTTTTCTGTACTGTCAGGAACTTCCCTCCATTGAACTCCTAACCTCTAAGTGGAAGGTGATCCCCACAAATTGGTACGGTTTTGTTGTTCTCTATCAAACATTATAGAAATCTTCAGCATAAATGATTACTGAGTTTTATATGTATAATAAGGAAGTAAGGTTTTCTCCCCCTTTCCTGTTCTCCATAAATGAAAGCAATTTACTAAATGCCTGAGGATTACATACTGTAATATTTCACCTTTTACTGATATCTTCAGGAATGGAAGGGCTTTCTTTTAATCTGAGCAGTTTTGCAGGGATTAAACTGTTTGCGCTGCGGAAATCAGCACTTGTCTTTACTATTAGTGGACTATTAGTAGAATCTCTTCTCCCAAATGATTTTTTTAAAAGAATATTTGGGAGAAAAGATTGCTCAATATCACCAAACCTGCAAAAAATTAATAAATTCCAATATGATTTCTTCCTGGGTGACTTGCAAAGTCACTGCCACCTACCATCCCTCTAAGCCTGATTTCCTGTGTAATAAATTAATAGAGCAATAATAGCTGATGAAGTGGAAGACTGGGGGGGAACAGGGAGAGGGGGTGGGAGAAGTGATGGTGCTCAGAATGGAATGAGATGTCCCGATCATTAAAAGCACAAAACTTCTTGGCCTGTCTTTTTCATCTCATCTAGATGGGGGAAGAAGGGTAGGTGTGGGGATCATGGAATTCTATCACTCACTGCAGCTCTCAGAAAATTATATACATTAGCTTACTTTACCCAAGCAGTTAAAATCCTTAAAACAACATAAGCTGGAAAGGCAGTTTTAGACATATATAACAATAATGAATCCCTAATAATGATTATTTTAACCATTGACACAAAGGTCCAACTTCTTTTTCACACACACACACACACAATGAATTTGGCCATGGATTTTTGGTCTGAACATGGCATTTCTACGAGCTACGTGCCTTCGGCTTCCACATGTAGAAGTTGATATTTACAATAGAGAGCTTCCTAACAACCATCCAACATAGAGGTTTATAAACAAATGAGGACATATTCCTCAATCAGTCAAAACCTCTATGGGAACAAAAGCTATCCATTTTAGACACTCATCATTTATACACGAATGGGAACTTAGGAGAAAGGGAGCTACAATATGACTGAATAGGAATAAACCTTACCTAAGTATGAGAGCCACTGAACATAATGGAATTTACTACAAAGTAAGCATCATAGTTTGCAGCCTGGCATAAAGATATTTATCAACTCTTTTTTTGTTGTTGTTGTTGCAAAAGGGGGGAAAGAAAAAACATCCTAAGAGCATAATCATCTCTTCCCTAATTTCCATCTCAGTTTATGTGGCATGAGTTGAGCTAAAGAGATCTATTCTCAAACACCATCTATGCCAAAGAGACCCACCCTCAGCCAGCACCTATGCCAACTTATTGTACTGATCTTATTGGAACTTCTTACAGAAAAGGCAGCAAATATTAGCCTAACCTTTTGTCCTAGTTTTGATCTTTTTTGGAATGTGACTCTTTGGCACTACATTTAGATATCCATGTTATACTAGCTTCAGTGCATTTCTGTCCTTGTTCTTCAGATACTCTTCCAAAGCTCTTTTTTCTTCTTTAACTGTCTGGGGAACTTGCAATCTTCCACACCCACCTATTTTCCTTGGTAAGTATTGTCAACATCACTGTGAGGATGAAGGGCATGATTCATTGCCATTATTTTTCTAGTCTTCCTATCCAGGATGGCTTTTAGTTCTGCTTGAGTCCATTATTTCAGCTGTGTAATTAATGGCTAGAATTGTCCAGATGTTAATTGGTGCCTGAGTATATTTTCTTCACTGAATTGAGACTTTAAATTGTTGTTCATTCTCAAGAAGTTAAACTTCTAACTTTCTTTTTGACTCATTATGCACGATGTTGCCAGTTTGAAGAATGCCCAAGTACTTGTAGTGATCATCTTCATTCAGACTCTTGATGTTATCTCCATAGGACATCTTGATTCCTTCACAATTTTTCCTGTTTGATGGTGAGGGTTGCAAATATCTCTAATTCAGACTCCACTACAATATCATGGCTGTATATATGGATAGAGTTGAGTAGTAATTTTATTTTAGACGGTGTTTTAATTTAAATCATCATCACGGTTCATTCCATAGTCAGCCAGATGTTTAGACTGGATGTAGCATTTTTATCCTCCTATCGAATCTTCCCCAAGGATCTGAGATAGGCAGATGTTAATGTTGGATGGTATAAGAGATAACACCACAGGATGTAAGATGTAGAGATTGAAAACAAAGAAATAATGATCTGTTATTACAGATAAATCCAACAAGAAGATCATTGTTATTTTTGTTCATTGCACATTCAGCCAGATGTTCAGACTGGATTTGGCATTTTTTGTCTGCCTATTGAGTCCTGCCCAAGGACCTGGGATAGGCAGATGTGGTTGTTTGATAGTGTTACAGATATTGTCACTGCTGTTTCAAGTGTTTTGCCGTTGACTGATAGGAAATTTGTCAATGCTGATGGTGTCCAAGTGGTGATCCAATTGTTTTGGGATTGCACCTAAGGTGCCTATTACTATTGGAGTTACCCTTGCTTCCTTTTGCCACTGTCGTTCTATTTCTATTAGTAGGTCTTTGTATTTTGTTATCTTCTCCAGTTCCTTCACTTCTATTCTGCTGTCTCCAGATACTGCCATGTCCACCGTCCAGACATTTTTATCTTTCTTATTGACAATTGTTAAGTCTCGTGTGTTAGGATGCAGGAGCCTATTATTAATAATAATAATAATTGTTGTTGTTATGTTATCATGCCTTTAGGGTTGTTGTAGTGAGAAAAATAGGAGACAGGAATATTGCATATATTTCTTGCCTTGAGTTACACATAAAGAACCCAAGGCAGCAAACAAACATGCTACATCTTTTTCTTCCTATTTTTCCCACAACAACAATCCTGTGAAAAGAGTTGGGCTGAAAAAAAGTGATCAGCCAGCTTTCTTTCTTCACAGTTTCTAGGCCAGCATCTTCACCACTGCACCAATTTGGCTCTGTTTTAAACTGTGGGTTTTCTTAATCTCAGGACAGAATTCTTTTCAGGGGGATATGATTACCCTACTTTGGCTGGCTTTTGCTTTCTTTTCCAATAGGATAGGCAAGGATTCTCATTAGTACTGGCAGTCACCTGTTCACAGGAGAGTGTCAATGGAGAGCCCAATGGGTGTTACTTAAAGCCTTTATCTGTCCAAAATTCTGAATTTAATTGAGAGAAATGGTTTTTTTTCCACAAGTGAGTTGTCTTAATTCAGATTTGCTTTCTAAATCTTTGAAATTTAATAAAACTATATTTTTTTTAAAAAATGTGATACTTACATCAATGTCTTAAAGCTAGCACACAAGAATTATGCTTGCTTTTCTTATTTGATATCAAAGTGAAAATTAAATTTGAAATATTTTAAAAAGAAATCATTCTAATTCTGAAATATTGCCTAGGTGTCATACTTTAATATGTTGCTTGCTTCTCTGGGATATTGGTTATAAGTAGTCCCCACCCCACTTTTTTCCCTCTGAACAGAAGTTAGGATAGATATGTGTTTTACTTTACTTTAGAAAAATTAGTTCAGAAGTTACCAGAAGTTAGTTCAGAAGTTGTGCAACAGACTGAGTTGAGATTATATTATCATAATCTTCCAAGAAATCATACTGAGCCACTGAAAGGACCTCATCCATCAGCATGACATATGTGTCCATTTCCTAATCTCTTCTGCATCCTCAAATTTACTCTGAATAGGATCAACCTTGATGAGTGTGCAAACATACTAGAAAGCAAAGTGATATATCTTGTTGCATTAGTGGATGATCCATTCCTGTAATACTGGGTGGAGTTCTAGGGAAAAATGTATTTTGTTTTTACTTAAATATTAGACCAGGGGTCGGGAACCTTTTTGACTCAGAGAGCCATGAAAGCAAAATATTTTGAAATTTATTTCAGTAAGAGCCATA
>JAEANM010012826.1:0-14649 GCA_017656035.1 Myanophis thanlyinensis | reverse complement strand
ATTTTCTTGAAGACGCTCTTCGTAAGTCGAAAATTTTGTAACTAGAGCGTTTCGTATGTAGAGGTACCACTGTATTTTTTAAAATGGGATTATACTTTTTTGTATTTGTTGTGAGAACTGAACTTTCACGTGCATTATCCCAAGTTTTGTGGAATACAAGACACAGATATTAGAAAAATCACTTTATCAAATCCCCACACTAAGTTTAATTTATTTTTCATATGATTAAAATTCTAGTCACAATTTCAAAATAAAACATGCTATATCCTGTGATCAAGAATAAACAGTTTAATAAAATGTTTCAATACAACTATGTAGCTTTCCTGAATATGCAATCAAACACAAAGTAGCCACAATTTTAGTAGCTTTGCATTTTTTTCTTTCCTCCATATATTCTACAAATTGTTATGAATGCTGAAATATAGGAAAATACTTTAATATCCAGCAAAATCAATACACTTTATATTAAAAAAGTAAAGATTAATTAATTCAGAAATATTTGTAGTGGAAACTGGCTTGGTTCATTCTAACAATTTTACAAAGAAATTTTAAAAATGAATTTCAAATATTAATCAGAGGTGGGTTTTTTGGCTAACTTTCAAAAGAATTAGAATTTTTTTGAATCCTGGATTTTAAAATTATGCTTGCAAATCTGTAAGTGACTGCAACTACAAATTTTCTTCCTAGCAATCTAATTGTAGAACATAAGAGTAATGAGTGACATAAAAATAAACATCTGCTTATCTTACAGTCTTAACCAGAAGCATTGCAGTGATTGAGCCAATAGAGATTGATGTTTGGCAAGCATATTTTATAATAACCATGTGGTTGAAAAGCTTATCTCCATCTTGCCCTCTAGGATCTCAAATGGTATCAGCCAATGGAGAACTACCATATTAAAAATGGAAAGAATAATCCTAAGCACCTAGTGAATTCTACAGTAGCACAATGATGAAATGGAAAAGATATATATAATCACACATACATATACATTGATCCTGGATGAATTGCTCTCAGGGTTAACAAATAACTTCTTTAATCTGTCTATACTTCAACATTCATATTTGTCAGTCAAGTTAAATGTTTTTTTAAATCCAAAAATAGATATTTCAGTCAATAAAATGATAGACTGGTGTCATCACTAAACTATTCAGCAAACTATGGTTTGCTGAATAATGATTGAATTCATATTAAACTGAACCACACACAGTTTATAAACCACAGGAATTGAATGCATTGCCCCAAAACAAACCTACATTGTTCAAAACAAATCCCCAAAGTCACAGGTGGATTTAGCATGTTATGTGGATCCAAACAAGGTAAATGGCTGGTTTCTACAGTAAAGGTAAAGGTTCCTTTCACACATACGTGCTAGTCGTTCCCGACTCTAGGGGGCAGTGCTCATCTCTGTTTCTAAGCTGAAGAGCCAGCGCTGTCTGATGACAATTCTGTGGTCATGTGGCTGGCATGACTAAATGCTTTACATGCTTTTGAACTGCTAGGTTGGCAAAAACTGGGGCAAGTTATGGGAGCTCACTCTGTTACGCAGTGCTAGGGATTCAAACTGATGAACTGCCAACCTTTCTGATCGACAAGCTCTACAGTACATAGCACCAATTTATATAGCACACAATACATAATATATTAGGCACTGCAGTTTGGACTCAGCAAATATTGTGAATCTGGCTACAGGTAGTCAACTTATAATCATTTTAGTGACTGTTTATAGTTACAACAGCATTGAAAACAATGACTTATGCCCATTTTTTTCACACTTATAACTGTTGCAACATTCCTGTGGTCAGATAATCAAAATTCAGACACTTGGCAACTGGCTCATATTTATGATAACTGCATTATTTTGGGATCATGAGATCATCTTTTGCGGCTTTCTGACAAGCAAATCAATGGGGAAGCCAGATTCATTAACAATTGTGTTACTAATTTTTACTAATTTAACAACCGCAATGATTCGCTTAATAAGTGTGGCAAGAAAGGTCATAACATGGGGCAAAACTAAAGTAACAACTCTGCTTAGCAGCTGAAATTTTGGACCCAATTCTGGTTGTAAGTTGAGGACTACCTCTACAGTATTCTGATTACACTGTCTATACTGAAAACTATATGTTGCATACCCAAGATTGTTCTTTCATCTATATAGCATGGTATCAAAAATCAATCATTAACACTTAAGCAGACTAGCAACCAAATAATTCCACAAGACATTTATCTCAAACAGGAAACTAAAGTGCTAGATGTAGCTGAAGGACAGGAAGGACCAAGAGATACAGTCTTAATGAACTTACTAGACTGTTGTTAAAAAGAATTCTAAGCCCCCTCCCTCTTAAAATACAAAATAGCTTAGTGAGACTTAAGCCTGATCCCTAAGTCATTCAATATGAAGTATGAGATAGAAAATAAAAAAGGAACACAGGGCTGAGCATATGGAGTAGCCTACTAAAGTGGACTTGAGTGACCAGCTGAACTTTTTTACCAATACACTGAAACAATTTGCTGCAGATTCTATTTGTTTCTTCCAAGAATGGCCTCAGAGGATCAACTGTTAAACTAAATTTAACCTGGATCAATAAAAAAAAATAGATATGAATTTGTACAAAACTATGGAACTTTCTGAATCACAAAAAATATTAATTTTGGGGTTTAAGCTTTAACCAGAAGATGGCCACAAACTAGTAAAAAGATAGGATAATAGAAAGTCTAAAATAATAAAGCCATTCATCTTACTTTCTGGAAAACTGTTGCGAGGTCTATTTGTTGGTGCCCTATCACAGTTGACTAAATCACTGTCTTCTATAGGCAGAATTATTTTCAACCTAAGGGAAGAATATGTGCAAAAGAACTAAATTTGGGTAGATGGTTGCTGGTTCCACAAATTGCCTTAAGACTTTATTTTCTTAATTAGCCACAATGTGATTTGGTTTTGATTTAGCTTAATGTGTAAAGCCAGAATGTGTCACAACTTGGTTGTGGATTTGTGCTTTAGTCATACTGGATAAGACTGATAGGAGCTGGTAATAAGGTAAGGAGAATGATATGTCATCCACTCCTGATTTAATTCTACAAGAAATTGTAATTGAGATATACACATTTTTATAATAAGTTGAAGTTGAGACATATACGAAAAACAGAAACTACAGGAAACTAACCTAAATCTGTTAAAACGTAACAACTAGCGTCTGTGATACATTAAATACAATTATCCCAAACAATCCTCTTGATAGCAACAAATTGTTAATGTAAATCTACTATTTTCAGCATCACAGAGTTTATTAGAGGATAAAGCTTCATAGAACAAAACTTTTCCACCCTTATCCCACCTTATGCAAAGAAAATGCTATAATTTTGTATATGAGCTGACTGGACTATGCTTCCCCATTTTCTTCTTGTTCCTTACAATTGTAAAATGGGTTATTGGTTTGGAAGCAAAACAGGACAATTAGCAAGAGAGAACTGGCTTTCTGATATATGGGAGAATATTCAAGGTATGCAGAAACACATGTCATTTAAAGATTGATTTTTAAGGGAGAGGCGATGTAGAAAAATGATATCCTTCTGTTCATATGACATTCTGGCTACAAACATGTAGTGCATAAACGCAAATTATTAAGTCGTTATTTGCTTTATTTGCTGTGACAGTCCTTCTCCCCCTCTGTTATCAGGTGGAAAACTTGAAATAAGTTATTACAAGGCCTTCTCCTTGTGTGTGACCTTCTGAACTAATCAACCAGCATAGAAGAGCTATTGTATCAAAATAATGAAGGCTGCTTCAAGTTTGTGCATGATACATATTCTTCAATTAAGGGACTTTCTGAAATCATTATGTGTATATGGAATGAATTAGAATTACATTATTTTGCTTTTATAGCGTTTCTGAGGGTGGGTTGTGGGCAAAACAAGGCAGGTTTCAAAGCAACAGCTGAGGCTTGAGTGGTCCCAAACATGGGGCAATAATCAATATTCATAAACTATTTTCTTGAGTAACCTGAATTATATATTCTGAGATAGAGCTCACTACAGATTTGTTTACTGCAACTAAAAATTATACAAGGAAAAGTTAATAAAATCTAGGATTGAGGGAAACTAACAGATTTCTTCCAGATATTCTGAGTCATCTTTCCCACTAATTTTCACATTAGAATCAAATCTTATCTGTTTAGTCATGAACCCACTCATCATTCCCCAGAAAAAATAAAGATACTTAACAATCAATGTAAGAAATCACACACACCCCTTTTCAAAAATTTTCCTCATTGCTTCAGTCAGTTTTCTGCTTCTATCCTCTTTGCAGATGAGCCTTTTTGTGCTTTCTCATAATTTTTTTTAATCCTGCCTTTATTATTTTTATTAAAAACTCAATGGAGTATACATACACAATGTTTCTCCTTCCTCCTATTTTCACTACAAGAAGCCTGTGAGGTAGGTTAGTCTGAGAGAAAGTAACTGGCCCAGTCACTTAGCTGGCTTTCATGCCTAAAGTGGGCCTAAACCTCACTGTTTAGTTAGTTTCTACCCTGGTGTCTTTACTGGACTACCTGCACAACTGTTATTCCCTCAGTGAAATGTGTTTTTTTTGGGGGGGGGGGGGCTATTAATATTTTACTACAATTTATTAAGTTAGTGGACAAATCTCAGCCTTACCCACCCTCAACAATGGAGCTCCCCAGGGTTGTGTTCTGAGCCCTCTACTGTACTCATTATACATCAATGACTTCATGGCCACTACCGACTCCACCACCACCATCAAGTTTGCTGATGACACAGTTGTGGTGGGCCTGATCTCTGAAAACAATGAGACTATCTAAAAGAGATTAAGAACCTGGGGAACTGGTGCCAGGAAAATAAGCTCCACCTCAACATCAGCAAGACAAACGAGTTGATAGTGGACTTCAACACAAAAAAGGAGAGGAACTAACAGACCCCTATCATCAATGGGAGCCAGTAGAGAGAATGGACAGCTTTAGATATTTCGGTGTCCAGATCGTGCAGAACCTGTCATGGTCCTGCCATATCAACAACATAGTGAAAAATGTTCTGCAGCGTCTCTACCACCTCAGACGTTTGAGAGACTTTAAATTGCCCCCCAAAGTATTCAGAAACTTCTACTCCTGTACTATAGAGAGCATCCTGACAGGAAACATCACAACCTGGTTTGGGAACAGCACCACGCAGGACAGACGAGCCCTATAGAGGCTGGTGCGTTCAGCTGAGCGCATCATCCGCACCAGGCTCCCTGAACTGCACACTATCTATAACAAGTGATGCTGGTCCACAGCCAGGAAGATAGTGAAAGACCACAGTCACCCCAACAATGGATTATTCTCCATGATGCGGTCAGGAAAGCGCTTCCACTCCCTGAAAGCCAAAACAGAAAGACTGACAAGCTTCTTCCCACAAGCAATTCGATCTCTGAACCAGGACAACACCCAGGGCTAAAACAGCCTCACATTGCACTCTGACCATTGTACATGAAATGGACTTGCTGCCATAATGGACACTGTATCTTGACATTGTATTATCCCTTATTCCTTCTTCTCTATCCAACCTACTCTTCATATTTTCTACAGTCTACTCCTCTTGCTTTCCTAAATCCTAAGGTTGGACGTTTCACTACATATCATACTGTACATGTGACAAATAAAAATCTTAATCTGAATCTAAGTTAAACTACAAAACAAGTCTTCTCAGAAGTGACATAGCTGCAGAATGACTAAAGAATATATACAGCATACAAGCCATAAAATAAGGACTACTGAAGAATCTAAATCTAATTTAATTTTTGCTGACTTACAGGCTTAAAGATTTGTTGTATTTTTGTTGTTATTTTACACTTATTGTACACATATTAGACCCCAAATAAATGTGAAGTTCCATACAAATCACTGGTAAACATTTGTAACCTTTCTTAAGAAGCAACAGATTCTTCCTTAAACATCTTATTACATCTCTATTAAAATTCATTTCATATTTAGTTTTTAAATTTTTTACTTCATATCTCACAAGATTAGAAAGCCAATTGCTATTCTATCTGATAAAATATCTTTGGAAAGTATCCCATCAAATATTCTTTGTGTTAGTGTCCTAGCCCTGGGAGCTGAATATTCTTAAGCAAGTTTCAGCATGAATCAAGTTTTAAAGTGTAAACTTTGGAACCTCTATCTATAAAAAAAGAGGGAAAAGTACAAACTGGCAAAATAAGACTGAAAATGATGAAAAGGTATTGGGAATCAATAATTGTAATCTCAAACCAGTCTCTGGTGGTTTCGGATGAGATCCCCCAGAATTAGCAATCCCTATCCCTGGTTACCACCATATAGCCTGGCAAAATTCTATTTTCAAAGGGGAAGGCACATTTACTCATTTTGTATGCTCCAAATCTTCAGTTAATCAAGGGAGCCACACCTTCCTTAAAAGCCTTCTTTAAGGGACTGCTCTCCATTACTAACTACACTGTGTTAACCAACTAACTAACATGGGGGTTAGTTAGGTTTCCCTGTTTTTTTCCCAGAGACCTCAAAAATGCCTTCCCTAGGCAACGCAGGAAGTAAACATGAACTCTTGAACCTGAACGGCCTGCCCCACAAACACCTTGGAAGCAAGAGGAGGAGGCCAAGAGCTTTTCCTTCATCCCTCTGCATTTGCGGTGGCCAGGACGCCCTGGAAACCGGAGAAGGGGAAAGGGGGCTTCTGTCATGCTGAACTCTTCTCCCGGGTGGGGGGAGAACCGCATGCTTTCCCCGACTGAAACAGCGTGTGTGTTATGGGGGGTGGGGGGAAGAGAGGAAAGCGGGGGGTTCGGGGTTCCACGGCATCCACAAATTCCCCAGCGTCCCTCCTCTATCGCACCCCGCGAAGCCTCCTGCTTTCATTGTCCCTAAACCTCCCTCCACGCGCAAGTCTACCTTGTTAAGCCCCTCTAAACTCCCCGCTTGAGCTCCGAGCAAATGGGGATCCCGAAAGCCCTAGCGCTCCCCTACTGGCGGGCCCAAGGCCGGAGACGCGCCCTCTCTTCTCCCGGACACCTCTCTTCTCTGTCCCGCGCCACGCCACGCCACGCCACGCCACGGAGCAGGGAAGCCGCCCAGCCTGGGAGGGAGGCGAAAGCGCCGCGAGCAGGTCCCGCGGGAGCGCGAGGAACGGCAGGCCTCGTCTCAATCCCCGGCCTTTCCTGACGCAGCCCCCACCAGCCCACCCACCCTCGGGCTGGCGAGGGAGAGACCCTCCTTACCTGGGCTTGAGGCTGCTGACGCCCCGTTCATAGGCCCACACGGTGGCGGGTTGCGAAGACGCGGCAGCGCCGGCCGAACCCAATGGATCAGGGTAGCTGGGGGCTGGTGGGTAGTTCCTGTCCATCATCCGAGTGGGAAAGGAGGGGACGCCGGGTTGCGCTCGGGGCCTGGCGCGCAAGGAGCGGCCAGCCGGGGCGGAGGTTGGGAGGGGGGGGGTCGGCTGCAGGGACTGAGTAGAGTGGGACGACTCCCCCTTCCCGCTCGCAGGAGGAGGGCAGCTGCGGCGGCGGCCACCCCCCCACCCGGTCCTCCCCTCAATTTCCGCTGCGAGAGGCGGGAGAGCGGCTTGGAACCCGGGGAGCTGCAGCGGGCCGCGGCCAAGTTGGCAGCGAGGGCTGCGAGCACCCTCGCCGAAGACCCATGTTGGGCTGTGGCTTTCCCAGCTGCCCCTCCCACCCTGCTGCAATTGACTGGGGCCCGGTCGGCTTCAGGACACGATAAACGACGCCCGCTGCCGCTGCTGCTGCCGCCGTCGCTCTTCCTGCTGCGGCCGGTATGCTGGAGTTGCAGCCGTAGCAGGAGAAAAAAGGGCGCCTACAGCGAGGAGAAGGACGCCGAGCGGGAGCGCGAAGGGGATTGCTCCGACTCACTTTGTTCCCCCGGTGGCGAAATGAGGCGGGGAGAGTGTCCTTGCCATTCCCGCGGTTTCCATCTCTGCAAAACCCGTATATGAAAAGCTTTGCTGGGATTTGTAGACGGTTGTGTAGTAGTTTTACGCCTTCGCGTTATCATGAAATGCCCTTCTAACAAAAGGCTAACAAAATAACGCGCGAAATGGCTTCGTGACCACGTACCTTGTCGGCTTAGAACGACGCATTTTCTCACTCTTTCCTGCTGAATGACTTAAATTGCTTGTATCTACACACTAGAAACGTGATTTGAATTCTTAGCGTCTCTTATTAGGTATACCTGTACATGGTGGAAAATCCAGGCAAGGTAGTGAGGAAACTTAGGGGTGGAAAAATGTCTTGATATTTAGTATTTCAGAATGTGTGCGAGATAAAGTACCTGAACAATGGAACTTCACAAATTGTGTTTTAAATGCTTCCAGTGTTTAATTTAGAATCCTGTCTGCTGAATGAATCATTGCATGTTTCTGTGCTTGACTGCTACCCTCGACATTTTTTGTATTTGTGTTTGAGAATTATAAGTAGCAATAACAAGATAATGTAAAATGAATGCTGAAAAAAAAAACTTCTGTGTTTTTTTAAATACTTCTGTGTTTTTTAGCAGAGAAGTATACTACTGACTTCCAAGTTTTGGGCTGGTGCCTAGAGTGGGGATAGTAGGAAATGCAGTTAAAAGGAGTTTTGAGATTAATAGTTGAGGGAAGTTTGTAATACTTATTCTGGCATATGTAGGAACTACTTTCAAATATGGAAGTTTGAATTTGAAGTTTTAGTCACTGAAAAGAAAGACAGATACAACATTGTCATTATGAATGGGCAGAGGAAATAAATTAAACAATCTTGTGTTTAATTATTTTGACAAAGGATTCAAATTGTAGAATGATCTGCAGAAATGGCTCCTAGCAAGCTTGTATAAGTCAATATGGCAGACAAATTGGTTTAATAATTTAGTGGCTCAAAACTTTGGCATGTATTATTTTCTTTCAGAACGATTGGTAAGCTGCAGTGCCAAGCGTTCCTTTGAATTCCTTTATGTGGGCTGAAAATTGAAGACACTTTTTTGTCATTCTTAGATGAGAAGCAAAAATGGTAGTCACAATCACCTTTGGAAAACTTGAAGAACCAGGTTGGGAACAGATTGCCATGGGGGAAAAATATGGTTGTTGTCTAGATAGCACCTAATAGCGCCTTGAAATAAATCTATATTTTTTAAAAACCTCTAGAAATCCAGATGCATTTGTTTGCTGTGACCCATTTCATTTTGCAGCCATATTGCCCTTCAAATAAGTAATGAATGAGTAGCAATTGCATCATGTCTTCTTTGTGAACTCCTCATGAAAGTTTGTTTAACATCTAAACTGATCTTTGACCAAGGCAATTTTTCAGATGTCAGACATTTTCTTTCAGATTCATTATTTAATTGGCATTAACAAAAAAAAATGGAACTAGGTACAAATATTTTATTTACAAAAACTTATTGATAACACCCACATAGATATATTCTTCCTAGTATAAGAAACAGATCAAATATTCAATTAAATAATTGAAATTTTAATGCGTTAACAGTTTGGTGTAGTAATTAAGGCGTTGGGCTAGAAATCAAGAAACTAAGTTCTAATCCTGCCCTAGGCACAAAGATGAAATAGGGTTAGGGCCAGTCACTTTCTCTTAGCCCTGGAAAGGCAACAATGGCAAAGTACTTCTCCAACATTTTTGCCAACAAAAGTGTAGGGACTAGACTAGGCAGTCACTAGGAGTTAAAAACTGACCGAAACACATTTTTAACATGGGAGAAAATTCAAAAGAAAAATACGCTAGAAAACTAGTGTAATTTTTAGAACTGGAAATAAAACTCTTCAGTTATAAGAAACAGGAAAAACTGCACATCAGTTTACTCAATGGCTCAAAATGCATAGGAGCCAAGTTCAGTATAGGTTTTCACACACAAATGGAAATATCACAAAATGAGTCTTTCAGAACTATCAGAACATTGGAGAAATGGGTTCCTTGTTTATCTGTCATCCTTTAGTCTATCATAACCAGGCATCTTCAGAGACTCTTTTCACTGTCTTAGAGTGCTATAATATAGCATTTCAGCTGCACGTCTTTTATTAAGACTAATTCTCAACAGTTTCATAGACCATGTTTGATCATTAAGGACCCGGAAGAGAGAGAGACTTTTTGAATACTTTGAGCTTTCCTGAACGTCCAGGATATGGTGGGGGTGGAGTATCATAATTTTCTCTTAATGCCATTGCTTGATCATACGTTGGCAATCCTATCTGTCCTATAGTACAAGGAGGGACAGGATTTAAAGAAAATTCTTCTTGTCTTTCGAATACAATGGAAGAATTTTGGCTCCTGCAGCTTCTGCACCTAGAATAAAAAAAACCACCCTTGATGAATGAGTCAAAAGTCAGGCTAATTAATCAATTGAAACTTTTAATATTTGCAGCATCCTAGTTTAGAAGTTAGTTAATATAACCTTACTAATTAACATCTTCCAGGGTGGGAATTTTGAAAACATTAATCCCAATATATCTAAAAGAGGTCACATTGGGAAAGGCAATTGTCTATTTTGAGAAAGGTAAAGTTTTCTTTTAAAAAAACCAGCTTCCCAATATTTTCTTTTGTACGTTCGATTCTTTAGATTCTGTGATACACCATAGAATCATAATTTGAAAGTCATAGAGATTCATAATTTTTTTGGGGAGAGATGAAGTGTCCTTCCTGTGAAATCAGGTCACACATACCCTATAGTGAATCAATATTCTGAAAAAATGTCTTTGATCAGGCCACCCTCTATGTCTTCTGATCGAAAGAACCACAAAGTTAATCTGATTTGTTAAATTGCAACCTCTGAATACAAATCGGAGCACAAACCAAGAGGGAAATGCTTATTCCAAGAAAAGCAAGCCCAAATTCCTGATTGATGTGTAATACTAAATAAAGCATGGATGATATCACCAGATTTGTTAGCCTTGCCAAATAGCAGCAGAAGCCAAATCACAGTGACAAAATGAACCAGGAAGTGGCTCATTTTCAGATAAGCCACAATTATAATTCTAGTTTGGTTATAGATACTATGAACTTTAAGTCCAAAAGTTTGTTAAAATTTCACATTTCCTTCTAATATGAAAATTCATGTTGGTGGTTTTAAGAGTTAGCAAGATTTCCAAGAGGCTTCTGGAACAGAAAACACAGAAGCAAGTAGACAATCTCCAAGGCAAGGCCATTTTTGCTGTTAAACTGTTAAGTCCCATAAATTATTTATAAATCCATCAGCGGTTTTAATGGCAGTAGATTTTAGGATAAAAATTATTCTGGGCATTTGGAGTGTACTGTTAAGTTTCTTGAAACAGTTTTATATTGCATGTGAGACAATGAATGTTTTTATTGGAATGGCTTTTTAAAAGATCCCTCTTCGTAATTACTGTCTTTAATTACCATTACTATTAAATGAAAATAAAAAAAATTAAAATGTGATTTTGTTTAGGTTTTATGCAACCTAATTCTCAAAGTCTATGGTTTATTTTCTGCCACAGTTTACGGCATCCAAAAATGGGGATTGCCTTCATTTTAATCCCAGAAGAATCCCTCTGAAGTAAGTTCAATTGAAAATGACTGGTCCAAAGTCACTCAGTAACATTTTTGAACAAGGACAACTTGAACATAGTTGGTTTGAAAACAGATTCACAAAGCTATTTTAAGAGCATCACCATCACTATATGCAGGCCACTTCTCATAAGTACACACTATACTGCTGTAATGTCTAAACTCAATTTTCAGAAACTTTCAAATATTTCTATTTCAGATTTATTTCATATTTTGTTTTCTTTTGATCAACCAAAACTATCTGCTTTCACTGATTATTTCACCTTTCAGTTATTATATAGTATGGTTACAATGCACTAATTTATCAAGTATGGTAGCTTATATGTGGGAGATGAGACTAAATCTGATAACTGGCAAAATATTATTCCAGGAACTTATTGAGAAATATACCCTGAAGGATCCAATCTGGGTCAGTCACCGGGACCAGAGGTGATTGATCCAGATTGGATCCTGCAACATTATCCTGGGACACATATATTTGTCTTCATTCATAAAATATAACACTGCTTTCAGGTAATACAAAACAATTATATATATATACTCACATATTCTTCGGTTAATGGGAAAAAAGACATTGCATTTGAATATAAAATAATGCTAATAGGAAATGTATTTTATACATTTATATATTAGGTCAAAGTAGAGATTAAGTTGAATTAAACATTCACTAACTTCTCACATGACACTTTAAACTGATAAAGTTCTGAAGAAATGACATCTTGTTACAACAATGCAATCCTTCTAGGGAAAATAACAAAATCAGATGGAATTTAGGATAAACACAGCCAATGAAATGGTTACACTCTTTCTACTTGCGTGTGATGCAAACATAATGATTAATATAGCCTTATAAATAACTTTGATTGGGCATTTACTGTTCTATCTATAAATGAACAGATAGGATAAGCATGAAAACATACAGAAAGATAAAAACATTTTTAAAGTAGACATTTCAAAATGACACAGGCTAATTTATATGGGCAATGAGTTATCATGATGTCATCTTTCCAGACCACAACATCTCATAGTATTTGGAGACAGAAACTGCCATTTGCTATTTAAGAAGCAAAATGACAATTATACAAAGTAAATTTCTGCCATCACTACTGAGGATTCTCAAAAGGATAAAGTGAAATGCTACTTTTATGAAAAGAGTTAAAGTCTTCTATTATCAAAGACTACTGAAGGCTGCTGAAGTTATTACTCTGAATTCACTGACACAAGGGTGTGAGATGCGCATATCTTGCACACTTTGTAACAATTTGAAAAGGTAATATTCCATGCAAGTTGAAAAGAGAGTTTTATTTATACTGCATGTCATGATTTTTAGAGCTTGCTGTGGTTAATCCAAGTATTAATTATTGAAAATATTGGTGAACAGTCATGCTATGTTGTTGCTCAATAATCACTCATCTAATGTTTAAGAAGCTGTATCATACCTTCTAAAGCTTTCTTCCACAATGTTTTGTTACTGAAGAACAAGCTAAGGGATGATCTCAGTAATTAACCATAAATACAACTTGTTTGAAGAACAGTACATTCTAAAATCATCAATGTTCTAGGAACAGTCCTATTCTAAATAAGCTTTACAAACTGATGGCACTAAGGATAAGCTTTCTCACTCCTTTGGAAGACAACTGATGTGACAAAATACACATTGTAATGCATGTGTTATAAAAAAAAATGATACACTATTTTATTTTCAGCTTTGGAACACCAGCTCCCTTACTGCCAGAAAATATGAATTGTTATTTTTCGCTACTCATATTACAATATCCAAGGAAACATATGTACAAATATAGAAGATTTAATATGTTATTTAATCTTTATAAAAATAGCACATAATTTCAAGATTCTATGCTTTAATCTGTTAGGAGATTTCTGGACAGAATTATGACTCGGAGGTAGATTTTATGCAATGCATAAGTCATAGATGCAAGACCAGCCACATTGAGCTAGGGTTCAAAATAATCCAAAATGAAACCCTGCAGAATCGTATTCCTACTGAATTACATAAACCAACATTTGGACTCAGCATAATACCACTTTCTAATTTCCTCTTTATTATCCATATTCATCCTATCGTTCAATTCCTAATTATAAATGGACCACAAGTTCTCTTAAATACTTAAATCTTATTTCTGAGGAAGTGCTCTGAGCTTTGTTATTTGCTTGCAGAAATTACATTACTCAAATAGGTAATATCAGTGCTAGTAAGAGTGCAGTTTGCTCTCAGATTATATTCTAATGGATTGCCCTGTCGAGTGTTGGTGGGAATGGCCTTGGAGATTCTTTGGTTGGTTGTTTACTGACTTGTTGGCAGTTCCTTCATTGGGTCTTGTTTACTTGATTGTAGTCTGATGTTAATCTTGGAGTTAATCTATGGTCAATCTAGGGACTGATTGCAAGTGGGGAGGTGTTGTGTTCCGCCAGCTGCCAGCAGAGCTGGCAGGAGACTTAAAGTTGGAGGAGGTTAGGATGGAACTTGTGCTGGAGGGCCAGTGCTGGAGTCAGGGGAAGGCTTTGATGGATGCTCTGCATCCGATGCAGAGATAGAGCCACGGCCATCCAACATTTCCCAGCCACCAAAGGCAGCTGCTATTGGAGGCCGATATGAATGAGGAAGAGAAACAGCTGGGGCCTGTTCCGGATGAACGTATTCACAGAGTAGTTACAAAACGTGAGCAACGTAGAACAAAGGGACGACTCGGGAACCAAAGCACATGTCGACACCTAATGGTTCCTCCCTAGGTGGGGAAAAAATAGAAGGAAAGGGGAGTGGTTGTCATAGGAGACAACAGTTCGTATTTTTGAATTATTTTCTCATTGCTTTTAGTGCCACAAATACTGTTTGCCAGAACTTAATTTGTAGCTTTTCGTCTGGGAGCTAACGGCCTTGCAATTATTGCCAGGAACTGATGTTTGGTAGTTTTAATCTTTTAGAACTTGTGTCAGTTGTGTTGTATTGGGTTGAGTGGTCAGGAATCTTTTGATATCAAACTCCCTGATCTACACTCCATGTACAACAAATGCTGCTGAACCAAAGCTATGAAGATAGTGATGGACCCCAGCCATCCCAACAACAGACTGTTTACCAC
>JAEANM010012825.1:0-14649 GCA_017656035.1 Myanophis thanlyinensis | reverse complement strand
GGGGCGGTATATAAATTTAATAAATAATAATACTAATAATAATAATAATTATCAGTAGACAAATGCAGCACTGAGTGTATGGTAAATTATAGTATTGTGGGATTGCAGTTGTTTAAAAAGTATTCTTAAATCTCATCACTGTAGCCATGGCTTTGTTATCCTTTGCAACCCGATACCTATTTACCAAGAGAAGTTATGTGACCCATTTTATTAATCTAAGTATTCTGTGTCATGTAAGCTTCTGTTTCAGAGGCAAGGGTGCTGATAATCTTGCTCCAATTACTTGGTATTATTAGTGATTTGGTTATGATTCTGACATCTACTGTGTTAATCCCAAAAGATGCCTTACCTGGAAAAGAAACTCTATCACATTTTTCAGCGCATGCGATAAAATTAAGCCCCACCTACAAAATTAGCCCTAATTAAGACCCCGCCCACCCCGGGGTGCAGGGGATGGGGCGAGGCACACAGGTAAAAATTAAGCTAGGGTGGGGATGGGGGGGTGGAGCTGCCCTACTTATCAGGCCTCGCACACTCGACACCTGCCTCGCCGCCTTCTGTAGCTTCTTCTTCTGCGGGCATTTGCCACCACTTGCACACATCGCCCCAGCCTCCATTTCGCCTTCAGATGCTTTCCAGAAAGTCTCCCTGCAGCTGATAATAAAGCTCTGGGATGATGCATGCGGGTTGCGGCAAACAGCCACAGAAGAAGACACATGCACATCACGCTGCCCTCTGTTTTGATTTCAGATGCCTTCCGGAAGGCATCTGCAGCTCTGTCACTGGCTGCAGAGGGCTTTCGGAAGGCATCTGCAGCCAATAACAGAGCTCCGGATCACCTCAAATCTCTATTCTTGGCTGCAGAGAGCTTTCCACTTTAACTTCAGATGCTTTCCGGAAAGGACAATCCGAGCCAAAAAGAGTGGCCCTGGTGCCCAATACGCCTTACCTGGCCACTTGGCTGCTTCTTTTGGAGCCTTGTCGCTCGCTCTTTTTGGCTGCAAAAGAAGCAACCTGGTGGTCAGGTAAGGCATGTTGGGCACGTTGCTCGCTCTTTTCGGCTGCAAAAGAAGCAGCCCAGTGGACAAGAGAGGCGCATGAGGAGAAAATTAAGACACCTCTAAAAAAGAAGTCCTAGATGGTTTTTCGGAGGTCAAAAGAAAATAAGACCCGGGCGTATTTTTGAAGAAACACAATAGGGTTGCAGTGGACATTGTGGCAACTGTTCTTGCTAGCCTTGCAAATAGAGACTTTCTATTCTTTAGATAAACACCCACCCATGAATGGACCCACTGATTCTCAGGAAGTAGATATGAATCAACTTACAATTACAGGTAGTCCTGGTCTTACAACAGTTTGTTTAGCAACTGTTCAAAGTTGCAATGGCACTGAAAAAGTGACTTACGACCGTTTTTCACACTTATGATGGTTGCAGCATCCCCATGGACCCATGATCAACATTCAACGTTCAGATGCTTGGCAACTGGTTCATATTTATAATGGTTGCAAGTGTCATGTGATCCCCTTTTGGAACCTTCTGACAAGCAAAGTCAATGGAGAAGCCAGATTCACTTAACAACCACATTACTAACGTAACAACTGCAATGATTCACTTAACAACAGCGGCAAGAAAAGTTGGAAAATAGGGCAAAACTAACTTAACAAATGTTTCACTTAGCTATATAAATGTTGGGCTCAAATGTGGTCGTAAGTCGAGGATTATCTGTATATTATTTTTTTGCTGCTTCAGAATTGCAGTATATACACAGCCCTGCTGCTAGCATGCTTTTGAAGAAGCTTCAGTGTCCATAAGTGTAATAAAATGATGTAAATATGAACAGATAACATAATTAAGAGTTACCTTAAATGCTGTGAGACTTTCATATATGTTAACAAGTTCCTCATTATAGGTCTTGTATTTCCTATAAAACCCTCTTTTCAATTTAATTTGGCAAACTTAAACCATTCAGGCAGAGAAACATTCTGTGAAAAGCTTTTTGCCTCAGGCTGAACATGTACTGTAAAGTTTCAGGGTTACGGTTCAGCCATTTCAAAAGAACAAGATGGGGAAAATGAGCTCTTTTAATGCTTCTGTCTTTTGGAGAAACACAACATGAAAAATAGAATTCCTTGTGACAACTTGGTTAAGTGTACTTGCTTATTGATTTCAATGATACTGGGTTTTTTTGTAGATCAGTGTGTCAGTCTCCTTAGTAAACATATTCTATTGTTTGGATAGACACATACTCTGTTTTTATTTACTTTTGCAAACAAGTGACATGACCAGCTTCATTATTTTAAGTAATATATGGTGCTACATGGAGTGTTAAGGAACTAAAGAATAGTCACAATCAAGGAAGGGGAGAGGGGTGTTGAAAGGAAACTGAATAGAAAGTTATACAATCAGTGACATAATATAGGACCTTGCCATTTGGATGTTGCTGATTTCTTGATGCTTACAGAAAACAGGATGGTCATATGCTGGGATATCACATAATGTCAGCTGAACTTGCTGAAATATGAATTAATGGTTCACAGGCTATTATGTAAATGCACCTCCAGTGTTTCTCAAACCAAAGCAACTTTCCAAATGTCTGTTAATTCAGAAGCACAGAGGAAGAGTCTAGAATTTAAAACCTAAAGCATGAATATATAAGCTTTTTACTTTTTTACAGAGAAATGGACAATCAGCTCTTGAGTTTGAAATTTAATTATCTACAATAAATATTCTAATTCAACCAACTTGTGTCTTGGAATTCTCTGCAAGTCTAGCCAAGAGTTGAATTATAGGTTAAGTGTTTGAAGATTTGTGATTTACTACCAAGTCTGGTGAATAGAGCAGTAACAAGTTAATGGCTTAGTGTGTTGTTGAACTCAGTTATTGCAGTTTATTAAAACCATGACTAAACTGCAATAGAGTATTGTTTGGACAAAGTCAAAGACTTCAGCTAAACCTTTGTTTGTCTTCTATTATCAAGTAACAGATAGAGCAGACTAGCACAACATACAGTCTGCCAAGCATCCTTGAGCAGCCCACTGGTGGTTTTTTTTTTTTTTTAACTTAGCACATTCACTGATTTCAAAAAACTAAACAGAGTTAGGTTGAATCTGGTTTGCATTGGATAAAAGCTACCAGAAAATACAGTACCTATAGTGAAGTTTTTTAAAAAGTACAGGGAATCCTTGCTTAACAGCCCTAATTGGAATCAGAGTTGCCATCACTAAATGAAGCAGTTTTTAGGCAAAACATATGACTGTACCATTTAGTGATGGTACAGTGTCCAGTGTCCCATTTGTGGTTGGTCATTGTCCAGGATTGCACTGTTGTTAGGCCAGGACCTGATGCTTCTCCTGCCCTGTTAACACTTGCCTCTTCTTCAATTCCCCCATCAGGTTATATCCCCCTCCCCACAAAACCAGGATATTTTATCCCAGTCTCTGCTGCCTACCCCCTGCTACCCCCAGCTAATCTCTGCTGTCTTCTGCTGCTGGCCTGGGTAAGAAAGGGATGTATGTGGTAAGGTGCATTGCGTATGGCATCAAAGTCTTGTTTGCTAAAGGGACCTTCCTCCAGGGAGCTTCCACTGCCTCTCCTGAAGATTGTTCTGCATGTCACTTGTCTATCCGTCTGCCTTCTTCCTAGCCAGGTTAGATAAACTGTCATTAACTGACCAGGTTCTTTTGCTTTGCTGTGCTCACCATAAGCACCCGAATCTCAGGCCAGCAGCAGGAGGAAGAAAATACTTAAGAATATCTGGGGGTTAGGGTGGGAGGAGTTGGTGGCTAGCAGTTGTAAATATGAGTAGGTTACCAGGTACCTGAATTTTGATCACATAACCACAGAGTGTTACAGTGCATTTCAAAGACCAATGTAATTACCATTTATTCAACATTGCTGTAACTTCAAATGTTTAATTTATAATTGAAGTGAGATGGACAGAAAACAAATTAAATAAATGGTCATTAAACAGATGGCTGTTAAGCAAGGATTACCTGTATTTTGGGAAAAAATGCAATCAAGAATAATATATGAATACGTAGGTCATTCCATGTCAAGTGGTCTGGGGTTCCATGCTTGGCCATCATGGATTTCAATGAAATTTTCTGTGACCATGCACACATGTCCCCTTTACCATGCTTGTAGTCCTCTTTAATGTTGGCACCTTGTAGCATAAGCTTAACATTTTGATGAACGGTGCAGATGCAGACGGAATGTGTGCCTGAGGCACAGATGGTGACTCACCACTTTGGTTCACAGAATTTGGAGAAACCAATTTCAGCACCATATTTGTTTTGATATGCCTCATACAGTTCTTTCAGATTGCACAGTAGCAACCACTTTTGTTTGTGAACCTTGACACTATCAAGCCGAATGGAAACACAATCCTTTTTGCCAGGGCACATCCTGCTAAATTCGTCATCCTCTTAGAAATCTCAAACTCTTGTCGGCAATTTCCTTTGGTAGCAGTTTGCCAACTTTTGCTTCTGGTAGTGTACAAATGCCTCTCTCTTTATTTTTTCTGCTGTTTTAACCATACATTCTGAAAGACCAATCATTTTTGCTGTCACCGGTATCAACCAACTCTTTGGGGCCAAAGTCAGTAATTGAACTTTTGTCAATCTATTGGCTATTTTAATGTTCGTTTTCATGTCTTCCATTAGGTCAGAGTAATCCTGGCATGACTGGCATTCCTTAGCAACAGACTCACTAGTTTGCCCAATATCTTTAGCTGCTATTCCAGTGGCTAACGTTATTTTGTCTGCTACCACTTTCTGCACACATTCAATTTTTCATTTCACAAATAGCCAGTTTTATTCCTACTGCTCAACTTCTGAATTTTTAATGGAGAAGTCCCTAAATCGGTCAAACATCGATTAACAATGTCTGAAATGTTCATATCATAATTATCCGACAATGAAGAGTCTGCCGTGCTTTGGACCATGGAAATATATTTGGCTTTACAATTGGAACAAATCTTTTGACCTGGCTTCACATTTGTTTTCACCACTTTTGTTAAATCATTGGATGTGGGTAGATAGAGCCCATGTTTAGCTACGTGATTTTGTTTGTCAAAATTTTAGCTAGGTGATTTTGTTTGTCACGACTTGCTTCATGTCATACTTTTTCAGATACATCACTTTGTGATGCAAGCAGATGTGATCATCATCTGTGAGCTCAACTTCCGATTGCCGAGTTATGAGTATTTTTTCTTCAGTGAACAAACTGCACATAATGCAGCCCAATTTCGTTAGCATAAAATGAATTGTGGTGGCAAGTTGACAACAATTTTTCTCCAACAACACATTTGGGCAAAGTAGGATTACCAGTTGACTCGTCGACATCCATTTCGCATATTATGGCATTACTGCAAAATCTAAAACAGAAGTTATATAAGGTTCTAATGTTAGGACAGAAAGATGACAACTAGACCTGTACCGTTCAGAAACCTATAGCCGCAACATGCTAATGTGTGGTGTCACTAAAGTACTTACAGCACATTTAACCGCTGTCATTAGTGTAGAAGCACCAGTAGTAGACTAACAGATTCATATAGCATGTAAGAAATGAATTACACATTTTGCACTCCAGCATAAATGAAACGGCAACGGCATAACATAAAAGAATGCAGGTTGATGTACATGGCGTTGCAATAGCAACATCCTCAACTTTGTCCCTATCGTTAGGGCTTTATATGTCAGCGATGAAAAACCAACTCTACTTTTTAGTGGGTTTGAAATATGCTCTTTCTAATAAGAACGATTTAACAGAGTTCCCAGAAAGTTTTTTTTTTTGTAAAAGTGGGCTGAAAATACCCTATTTTTGGATTTTCTTTTAAAAAAAACGTCAACTTTACACTCAATTTGTAAACTATTGGAAAGCAGTAGGAGAATGAAATATTAAAAAAACCTTGTGTTGCTAAGTTATTACGCACAAAGTTTCACGGTTATCATACCTTTCCTTCCAGAGATATAAAAAGCCAAACTTTAACCTTTTTTTGAGCCGCACTATTTTTGGTCAACTTTACTCCAAATTATCTAGATGGAGATTGTTCGTGAGAATGTTTTTATTGTTTTGTTAATAGAGCACAAAATGTTGTACAAGATGGCCGTGTTCTGTTTCATTCATTCATTTTATTCATTCATTCATAGAAACAATAAGAAACACTTACAAACTCTTTTGTGCCTAGAATGCTTTTTATTGTAAAGAGCAATTTATCTTTTATTTAAGATTACCTTTCCAACTACTTTTGTAGAAGTTAAAAACTGTGAGGAAGCCAAATTTTGCCATAGCCCAGAGCAGCAACTGGCCAGCTGATCTCCCCACTGTTCACAACTATTGACTGGAACAACTCTAATGTGCCCGGTGACTAAGTCTTGACAATCTTTCCCAGAAAGAATGAATTAGAATGGAGGTAATAAGTGGCTATTTGAATAATAGGCCATGAGACTTGTGTTTCTGAAACTGGTAAGAGTGTCCTTTAAAATGTTTCATGTCCTTCTTTTTGCCTAGCTTTCTTTTCAGAGACAATACTATTGGCTTACCTTTGTCAAGCCCCCAGAATGCCATTCCCGGATTTAGAACAGAAAAACTTTGTGGATGTCCAAATATTATAGTACTAGATTTTCTAGAATCCTTCATTGCTGGTCACATGGATTAGGTAGTCAACTTATTTATAACAAAATACTTTTAGACCCCATTAAAATACTTTAATATACTTTTCATCTCTATATTACAATACATTGATTTATTAGAAAAAGGGGCTGGAGTACCCAAAGTACTCACACTATGGAGGTTGAAAAAGGATGAGGGTGGGGAGCTATATTCTGACCTGTTGTAGAAAACACTAAGGGGCTAACAGTTGGCCCGTTTGCTCACATCAGTTGGAAGCTGATAAGAGGTTTTTGGAACCTGGTAAGGCACAGGAAATAAAATGGGCTGGATTTGTTGTATAGTTAAGCACTGGCATACCCAGAATTTATTCAAAATAGAGCATTGGCAACAAAGACTTTAATCAGATTCTCAATATCAAGGGAGGGATTGCAGCATTGAATCCACAGATGAATCTTATGTGACCTAGTCAATGCTGTCAGAGCCAAAAGACCTAATAACTTCTCCTGGATATAGAATAGGCAGCAATTATCCCAAAAGAAACACTTCATAAGATTTATTAGTAAAGAAATATAATCAACCCAGTGGTGAAATTCAATTTTTTTTACTACTAGTTCTGTTGATGTGGCTTGGTGGACATGGCTTGATGGTCATGTGACTGGGTGGATGTGGCCAACTCGATGTCACTCATGTTGAGCGGTGCTTCACCTCACCTCTTGTGACCATGGAGATACTGCACTGGTCGTAAGTGTGAAAAATAGTCATGTCACTTTCTTCAGTGCCATTGTAACTTTGAATGGTCACTAAATGAACTGTTGTAAATCAAGGATTACCTGTACAAAAATACTAAAAGCTTCTTTGCTTGCAAAAAGCTGCCCTAAATACCAATCATTAGATTAGAAATACCTGCAAGCCAGAGTTACAGCTTAGGTAGAGGGTGCCAGACCATCTTGAGGAATTAAAATACAGTGGTACCTCTACATACGAAATGCTCTAGTTACAAAATTTTCGAGTTACGAAGAGCGTCTTCGAGAAAATATCCTCTCTACTTACAAAATACGTTTCAAGATACGAAAGGCCATCAGCTCGGGCAAGTATACAGTTCAGTACTTGTTCTCGTGCTGCTGGGAGGCGGGAGAAGAGCTGGCGGGGCCGAGCTGGTGGCCGAAGGCGGAGCGGCGGCGGCTGCGGAGCCGCGCTCCCCCCCCCCGCTCCTGTCCGCTGCCCTCTGCTGATGGGGGAAAGTGGCTTCACGGGATTTCTAAGCGCGATGGAAGGCATGCTCATCTTGCTCGAGCCACTTTTCATCATGAGCAGCACCTGGGCGGCGGGAGAAGAGCCGCTGCGGAGCCGCGCCCGCCTGCTCCTGCCCGCTTGGAACAGATTAGGGCATTTAAAGGTAAAATGCTTCTCTACTTACGAAATTTTCCAGTTACGAAACGGCTTTTGGAACGGATTAATTTCGTAAGTAGAGGTACCACTGTAGTTAAAATGCAATTATAACTATCAATAGCCAACTCTTGGTCATAAAATGAAACTGTTTAGCAGAGAGGTCATTTAAGCTCTCCAGAAAGAGAGTAAAAAGCAATCCAGGAGAAGCAAACCTTAAATCCATTTGCACACCAGCTGGTCTCACTCACCTCATAAGATATCCTAAGGAAAACCATCCAGGTTTAAAGAAAGTTCACATGCTCCGTAGAAAGGCAGTAAAAAAAATCAGTGCCAAGCTTGCATCCTGCCTCTTGGAAGTACACCTCAAAAAGACAAGGCCAAGAACCACTAAAGCAGTGAAGGAAGACCCCTTTCCAGATAGAAAAAGAAACCATGAGGCAGGACAAAATTCTAACGCAATACAAATAATTATTTTAAAACTAAAGCTATAAGCTCATTGCCAGAGCTCACACCCCAGGCAAGCTCAAGTGTAAGCACTTGAAATAAGCCTAACTACAAAGAAAGCAATTCACACTAGAATGAAGCAAAAGGAGTAGCTGTTGCTTGTTAAACCAATTACCAGAACAAATAAACATAGCTACTAGCCAAATTTCTGAAACTGATTCTTTCAGGAACAGAGATTAACCTTTTTCCTTCCAAACAAAGCTGAATAAGGAAAATTATCCCATCAATAAACACAAGATTAAACATCACCAAGCACAGAATTAAATTCACCAAAGTTACAATGTAATAAGGGGAGAGGCATTATTTACAGGATTAACCCTGCTAAGTGGAAAAAAACAAAAAATTTCTTCTAATAACTAATTTAAATTATTATTCATCAAACCTCTGTGGAAAAGTTTCTTAAACTTCAAAAGCATAAAGTTTTTGCCGCCTTCTTTCTCCCTCAGTTATTTATGTAATTTCAGGGTTTGATATGCTAATTCCTTCCTCAATCATTTTTGCAAGAAACTGAAACTGAGCAAAAATTGTCAAAAACAACTAAGACCAGGGAGGCTTCAGGAGAGACCATGCTACTAGGTCATTTAAGGCAGGTGGAATTAATCACACACACATTTTCTGCTGCAGAGAAAAGTAGATTGCATGGTGTTTTTCCATGGTTCTATTCCTACTACTCACCCTATAAATGAAAAGTTCAGTTCACTTGAGTACAGTAAATTATTATGGCTTATAGAGGCTGCCAGCCTTGACCTGTCCCTTTAAAAACTAACTTTTCTTTATCTCCCAATGTTCTTGGAACAATCATATTCTTCAACCAGCCATCTAAGATACAGTAGTAGTTGTGGGAAAAACTGAGGAGGGAGTATTGTGTACGCTTCCTTGACTGTACAGATAATGGTGAGGTATTAAACCAATAAATAACTCAAGTTACGTAGTGCTGCAAAGAGCACTTGGGTCATATTTCTTTCCATGTCATGATATGGTTATTCATCTCTCAACACACACAGACACACACACACAAATATTTTGTTACATTTGTAGAAAAAAATAAACATTTACAAACTCTTTTGTGTGTAGAATGCTCTTTATAGTAAAGAGCAGTTTATCTTTTAAGTAAAAAAATCTTTCCATATTTATAGCATTCTGTGCTATATTTCTCCATATCTTCCGTATTATATTTAGACACTCAACCAATATATTCTAGTTGATTAGAACCTATAATTGATATTTACCGTGTCCCATCCACATCTTTTGAGTCTATGCTTTGCAACTTGAGTCAGATATCACTTATCCTGATTATTTTTTTGTACCCATTTATGCCATATGTAGTAGCATTTTACATATAGTCCTTGCTTTCCATCCATTTGTTTGGTGACCATTTGAAGTTTTGATAGAGATGTACGGATGATACTTATGAACGTTTTTCAAAGCTTCAACTCTTGTAGCACCTCTATAGTCATGTAATCACAATTTAGGCACCTGGCAACCAGCTCACACTTATGCCCGTTGGAAGCATCCCTCAGTCATGTGATCACCATTTGCAACTAATTTATTTACTTTGTGTGAAGCTGCCGAACAAGGTCACAAGTCACTTTATTCCATTCTCCTGATCTTTCTGCATTTGCACCCTGCCATTTTCTTCACCTGCTGGCCCTCCTGTTTTTAGACACAGCCTGCACCGGGCTCCAAGACATCATGCAGCTTTTCTGACTTCCTTGCAGCACTCCATGCTACTTATCAGGCAACTCACGTGCCTTAGAGTTACAGTGGCAATCCGTACTGCTTTAACTGTATTCCTGAAAGACCTTGGGAGATTCTTTTAGTATAGTTTTATAGTAAAGTAGAATTAGCTCATCTGGTTGTGTTTCCTACCTGGTCTACCTGATAAGGTTGATATCAATCTTGGATTTTTCATAATCTCTTGTAAAGAAAAGAATTTCAGGAATGGCCTCGGATCCTCAATAAACTATCCATCAAGCATTTGGAAGCAATGTTATTGCTATAACAACAGCAAGTGGATGCACAGATAACCAATTTGCAGAATGCTGTGTTATAACTAACACAAGAGCTTGGCCAGAATTTGTCCCAATTCACGGAATTTAACAAATTTCAATTTTGCCACTAGTTCTCTAGATTTAATAACTGATCTTCCCTCAGGGAATAGACCAGCATACTGGTAGTAATATATTTATTTACCAAGTTAGTTCATTTTATTTCTTGCAATGGCATCCTAATGACCTAGGAAACAGCCCAACTGTTTTTGGACTACATTTTTAAATATAGAGCAATATATGAGCACCAAAATTTTGGCACTAGGGACTGCTTTCTTGGAAGACAATTTTCCTGCAAACAGGGAGGGGAGATGGTTTTGGTTTTGCTCACTTGCCCACTGCTCACTTCCAGCTGTGTGGCCAAGTTCCAAGCAGGTCATGGACTGGGAGTAGTCCAGGGATTGGGGATTCTTGATATAGAAGATTGGTCAGTCATGTGATTTCAGACCAAGGAAGGCATTTGCTTCCAAATTTTGGATGGTCTTCTTGTGCTTATTATATATTAAAATCCACTTGTTTTCCACACAACTTTGGGAGTCCAATGGCAAATTTGAGAAAGTTAATTGTTGCAGCAATCAATCAATTATAAAATGAATCAGTTATAAAAGAGGAAAGTGACAGAGTCACCTTTCATTCTCATACCCTAGTTTCTCCTGAAGATTCAGGAGGAGAGAAAAGCCTGAACGAGAGAGTAATGGACCGTGGGAGAACGGGTCAAGAAGCGCAACCTAGAGAATGATCAGATATGAGAAAGTGTAGCCCTCAACTGGATAGTGGGCAGGACAAAGAGGCTCAGAAAAGACTCCGTAGTTCCTCGGGCTATAAAGAAGATGGCAGGGGAACTGTGCTTTCAGACTTGCAAAATTTTGTTAATTTGTTAATTTAATTTAGCTTTCCAGTGAAGTAGAATTAGCTCTTCTGGTTGTTTTCCTATTTGATCTACCTAGTAATGCCGACAGTTGCCAGGATTGTTGTCACTAAGCGATGCGGTCACATGATGTCACAGTTTATGACCACATTGCTTAGCAATGACAATATGGTTTTGTGGAGCAGCCATTTCAAGATATATCAAAATGAAAAAGAATTGTTTAATGTTTCTTTTTATTTGGTCTTCTTGGGGGAAGCTAGACTCTTTCCAAAATCTTAGTTTTAGAAATTTTTGGATAGCCCATAAGTAGTATTTATGAATTGATAAACTGTCACTTGAAGTTAAAGGGAGTTAACCATTTACTTCCAAACTCTTTGAATTCAAATGTATTAATACTTTAAAAAATTGCATATTATGCACCCTCTTATAAACAAAACTAAGTGTACCTAAAATTCTTAGTTATGCAATCTTAAACAAGATATGTGTTTCATATTATATATTCCCTTGTATTCTATTTGTGTTCCCCTTTGAAAAATAAAGCTGTAATTGAATAAAAAGATAATGGAGTTTTGAACATTTTTTAAAATCCCTATTTATAGTTAAGTTCGTGGCTGCTGTCAGTATAGCAGCATAATTCACAGTTTATTGATTTTGGTTGCTCAGAGCTGTGGTATAGGGTCAAAAGTTTCATCTGCTATCACAACAGGTCAGAATTTTGTGCCCTGGATATTTGACACTGAGTGAAATTGGCAGAAGAATGATAGACTGCCTATTTTCTCAATTCTGCCAATGTACAAACTCTAGCACAATGCCCACGAGACAAGAGTTTTGTTGTTATCAGCCAGGAAAAAGTTGAGAAATGAGCTGTAACTGTGCCTATTGAAAAGCAGCTTAGCAATATGCTATGCAGATTTATTTTTTTAATTCTGCATACTTTTAAGATTTAGCTTAATCCAAATATAATTATTAAGTCAAGATTTTGTTACCCGTGTTTCTCCAAAAAGAAGGCTGGGTCTTATTTTCTTTTGACCCCCCCCCCCCCACAAAATGGCTATTGACTCACCTTGTGGCAGTGGCACCCACAGCCCTGCTGCTGAGCAGGAGCCTACTATTGGCTCACTTCTTCTATGGACGCTTGCTGCCACTCACATCCATCATTCCAGCCTCCGTTTTGCCTTCAGATGCCTTCTGGAAAGCCCTCTGCAGCCCACAACAGAGCTCTGGATCGCCCCAGAGCTCTATTATTGGCTTTAGAGGGCTTTCTGGAAGGCATCTGAAGGCTAAATGGAGGCTGGGGCGATGCGTGCGAGTGGCAGCAAGTGTCCATAGAAGAAAGCAGCCACAGAAGAAGGCAAGGCAGGTGTTGGGGGTGTGCAAGGCCTGATAAGTAGAGCAGCTCCACCCCCACCCATACCCACCCTAGCTTATTTTTTAACTGTGCCTCACCCCCTCCCCTGCACCCCAGGGTGGGTAGGGTCTTAATTAGGGCTAATTTTGTAGGTGGGGCTTAATTTCATTGCATGAGCTCAAAAACGTGATACAGCTTTTTTTCAAGGTGGGTCGTCTTTGGAGAAACGGTATTTAAATTAATTAGAATATAAATTATGAATTAACTAACTTTCCCTGAAATCTGTTTTGGCGTTGTATATATAATACAGACTCTGGGGGATCATTGCTGCTAGGAAATCTCTTTCTGCCAATGTTAGTTTACAGCTTTTTTTTTTTTGTAATAAAATGCTTGCCTTTTTTCAAACATGTATGTATGTTATAGTGCAGAATAAAAAATAGTGAAAATTGTTATTAAAATAAAAGACTGTATGCTTCATTATGCAAATTGACTGTGCAATGGACTTTGCTTAAAGATAATTTAAAAAGAAGGTTTGAGAAGTGCCTGGCAGGAGGGGAACAAATAATTCAATCCCCTGGCAGATGATGGTCTATCAAAGGAATGATAGTACTATGTTGGATAGAGTTTACAATAAAGCATGAATTGTTGCTAGTGCTTAAAATTATTTTCCAATCCACATCCTTCCTTCAGCTGCTTGTTTTTGTACTTTTGAAATTAGCCTTTTCTAATTATGATAGACATTCTGTTTTTTATTTTATTGATACTTCCTGTAAGATTTACATTTCCGGCAGACGGGAATCGGCTTTGATTTTTGTCAAGATTTCTGATTTTCACCCCATCTCAATTTATAATTGTTTTTTGTTTCATATTTTTTAATTTGGGCTTTTACAGTATATGCAGCACAAGACTCAGACCCAAACAGTAAACCAATTCTGTCCCAATTAAATTATACTATTGGATGCAAATTAGGGATTCTGGAGTAATTGTCCTCTTTTAATTTTTTTTTAATAATTTGATGATCAAACTGATTTATTTTTAAGTGAGTATTTAAGGAGCTGCTTTGTTCAAAGGAAGTCTTTAGTAAATAAGAAGAAAAGTGTTAATCCATTTTTCTGTTTTGTAGACAAGATATAAGAAAACTGTAGCCATATACTAAATAAATAAAGAAACTACAAAACATGTAATTGGTACGCATTGGCAAGAAGCATGTAAAAATGTTTGTTTTTTAAATTTGGGGAAAAGTAAACAATGTTTACAGGCAAAGAATATTTGCTTCAGCCTCTCAAAAGAAGGTGATCAAAAAACTCCTAACCTCTTGTTTTCTATATTAGACATTAAAATGTAAATCAGTTCCATTAGTTTCTTCCTGTTCAGAGATTTTACATAAAAATTAAAGTTAAATACAATATTTGAAAGCAGAGTTAGACATAGAGTCAGTCTTTTTGCAGTCCTTAGAACCAGTGAATTGCTGATAGCCCTTTTGATTTCTTCTAATTGTTTTAGAGATACATTGGAGGTACATTAATTTTGAGAGCCACACAAGCAATTCCAGTTTTTATCTTTGTTGTTTAAACACACTGGTGTAATTAGATCTGGTTTTATAATGTTTTGTTAGTGTTCAGTTAGTAACTACAAGAAAAATAAATGGCAGCAGTGTAATATGTAAGAAGTATCTCATATATGATTGTTCATTTAAATTGATGTTGATTTAAATTCTGTCATGGAAGTAATTTAAATATGTGGTGGCAGATAATTTTAGTGTCTATTGTAATTCAGGCTTCTCTAATTTATATAATTGTCTAAAAGAGGTTCAATTCTTTTTTATAAATAGGGAAAAAGAACAAACACAAGAAGAGGAACATTTGATGGAAGAAAAGAA
>JAEANM010012823.1:0-14650 GCA_017656035.1 Myanophis thanlyinensis | reverse complement strand
TTACACTTTAAATTTACATTAAGGTTTACAATTTAAATTTAGGAGAGCAAGGGGGATGGGATGTCTGTCTGTTGTCCAATCCTGTGTTAAGCTCAAAAGTCAACTGAGAAATTTAAGACTAGTTTATCTCGACCCTAGGAAGAAGGCAAGGACAAAAATGTTGTCCAGAAAACTGCAAGGTCTACTCTAAGCTGTTGTATAACCTGAAGGCACAATACAGGCACACAAACAAGCAAGAAACCCTCAAACCCAAATCATCCAGTCCAGTTATAGTATATTACAACACAACTTCCTCCAGTCCCAACCAGTCAAGAGATTTGCCCCTGGAGATAAATATTTTTGTAGCCCACCACAGCTGGTAGACTTCTGTTGATAAAGATGTAGTAGGTTAGACTGGACCAAAGGCTGCTGATCTGTTGGATTGAGAAGATCAATAATGAAGAACTAGTTTTGTTGACATACCCTAATTGCACTGAGGTGATGCGTTCTAAGACGGAGAAGAATTCCAACAAGAAAATGACACCATCCGGAGATATTTGGTTATTATCCAGACTGGAAGGAAAGAGGACAGAAATAGTCATTGCTAGGGACACAAATATGATTGCAATGTACAGAGAAGTGAATTTGACCGCAGATAATTCCTTTCATGGTATTCAAAGCTCTAAGCACCTTGTCCTAGCTACTTGGTATGTGAGGTTAAAATAAATATTAATAAATAAAATAGGCTAATATTTTTAATGTTGTAATGCTGTTCTCTTTCAGTTCTCTTTCTCTCTCTCTTACATCAGGAGCATATAAAATAATGGTTTTGAAAGTATGAAGCCTTGAAAATGTGAGGATCTCAATTCCTAGTATTCCCCAGCCAGTATGCTGAAGTCTGCACATTTTCAAGTTCCCAACGTTCAAAATTATTAATACAAAATAATATAAAAATAGCACTTAACAAGAATTGTAAGTTCCCAACTGCCATCAAAAAGTAATATAGTCCAGACAATGTCTACAATGAGGACTAGGTCAGGATTATTTAAGATCTGTGTGAGGATACTTAATTCTACAGATATCGCTAATTAAAAAGAAACCTTTACTTACATTAAAGAATTCAAATTCTTCAGATCTTGGATGGAATTCATTATCTTCAGAACTCCTGAGTCACCGAAAGAATTATTTGACAAACTGATGATAGGACAAAGAAAAGAATGCAAAGAAGAGATTACTAATCCAATGTGCATATTTATCTTCTGTTATTGCATATTTTACTTTAGACTGTGAATTTAATTGAGGCAATATTTTAATTTTATTGATTTAGGACCCAGTGGAAGATTTCATAATATTCAGATGCATCCCAACGTATCTTCTCCAAAATGGAAGCATCTGAAACCCTAACATAAACATATTGATGCAGACATCCAAAATTTCACGTGCTCCCAAGCTCAAGAAATTCATATTAATTGACAAGAATGAATACTCACTCTAATTCTGATACACTGCTACACTTTCTCAGGACTAAGCACAAGTTCTTGAGATCTTCATCATGGAAATTATTATCTGCCAAGCTAATAAAGAAGGCAAATCACTATTCAAGCATTGATTAAGCCAAGTAAATCTAAATCTTCTTAAGCTAAATTCACACAAATTAGTAAACCCTAAACCTGGTTCAAAAATTTTTTAGACTCTTAATACTTCCTCAAAGCCAGTGACACATACAATGGTCTCCCCCCCAAGCATTTAGAGGACCAAACTATTAACAAAGTGACTGTACCGTATTTTCTTTGATGTCACCTCCATCTGTTGACATTTGTTTAACTGGACATCATCAAAATTGTAATTCCTGTAGCATAAGCAAATGACAAAATATTAGACAATGGGTACAAGGAGCCAGCACCAGAAGTCCAGCAATGTGATTGGTCAAATGTGGCTAGAAATCTACTATAGAGTAGAGGACAGAGAGAATGGCTTTAAAGGTCAACAGGAAGACCCACTACCAAGGTAACATCAAAGGAGCCTGGCCAAGAAAAAAAAATTGAGGAAACATCTCAGATAAGCCATTTCCTAGCCATGGAGATAAATTAAGGGAGGGGAAAGCACATCAAGACTTGTAAAATTCTGTCAGTATAAAAATAGTCCTTATCTACATGTCATGTTCCAGTTAAGATGAATCACAAATCACATTTTTGCCCAGTCTAGTCAACTAAGGGTCAGCACTGAATTGGTGACAGATAAGAATCAATAGACTTCAAAAGGAGTTAGGCCATTTCTAGTATCGTAATGACTCCAGGCTGATAACTCCCCGAGTCCTCAGGGAGAGGGGGCGGTATATAAATTTAATAAATAAATAAATAAATAAACTCGCTTGACTCGGCCTGCTCTTCTCCAACATCTGGTCTTCCTTGAAGGCCTGACACATACCTTGACTGAGTAGCATCAGGGCCTCCTTTAGTCACAAAGGTCAAAACTGCAATTTGTCCATCAACACTAGAGAGAAGAGAAACAGTTCTGCAAGATCATTGATGAAAGATCTGCAGGAAATAGCCTAAGAAATTATACACATTGTTCCATGCACTTCCACTTCTAGTGGTGAGCAGTTCCAGAAGCCGAGTGCCCATCCACATTTCATTCCCTTTGAAGCAGGCTATTCTATACATGTAGTCCTCTGCTTAAAACCATTTATTTAATGACCATTACAACGGCACTCAAACTAATGAATTACAACCAGGCCTTGCACTTACGACCATCATAGCATCCTTAGTCATGTGGTCAAAATTTGAGTGTGTGGCAACTGACTGTTGCATTGTCCTGGGATCATGTGATCAATATATTTGTGACCAGTCAACTTCCAACAAGCAGTCAATGGAAGAAGCTGGACTTAATGATGCCATGATTCACTTAACACTTAACATGATTTGCTTAATGACTGCATGATTCACTTGACAATTACAGTTATTCACTTAACAACCATGGCAAAAAGGTTGTAAAATTGGGTGAGACTCACTTAACAGCCACCTTATTTAACAATGGAAATTGGTGCTATCATGGTCATAAGTCAAGGACTACCTGCATTTGTTTTAGAAATAAACTGATTGTGTAGAAGTGCAAACAGGCAACTCAAACTTTTCCAAAGAACATTCAGCCAATCAAAAGGGAGCACATATAACAAAGCTAAAATGTTTCTGTGGCTCAACCTTCAGCCCAATATTATAACAACAGCCATTTCTCTTAAAAATCTAATTGTCTTTTTTTTTTTATTAGCCCCAGACCTACCTGGCTTCCAGCTTCACAACATTTGGGCAAAGATTCACTAAGTTCAGGAGACAAAAAATGCTCTTAAGCGAAAGTTGGTTGTTGCTTAAGCTGCAGAAAACCAAATCACATCACAAGACAGAGAGATTGTTAGAAAAGAGCTATAACAATAAATGCCACATTAATAATATCTTGGCAACTTTAAGATGTTTTGGATTTGAACTCCCGGCATGGCTGGCTGGGGAATTCTGGGAAAATGAGCAACTTTTATTTCAAGTCAGATGAACAACTGCAATGTATGTGTCAGGGTTGCAAGTAACAGACCTAATAATGTCAACCCTGCAGCCATTTTGGAGCATCTTCAGGGCTGCCGGTATGAATTGTGTCTCTCTCTGAGTGTTATTGTTGTTTGGGGAGATGTGAAATCTGGCTTGTCTTGGCAGTTATGTCCACTAACCCATGCAACGTTCTGGATAATGGTTTTCGAGGTTCTTTCTGAGAAAGAATCACTGGCCACACCCAGCTGTGTCTCTAAACTTAAGGCTTCCAAATTCAGTTTGAATGTACTTTAGATTGCAAAAATGCAACTGGGCTTACAGGAAGTACTTCACTTACAATCACAACTGGTTTCAGAATTTCCCTTGCTAAGCATGAAGGTTGTTAAGTGAGTCGTGCACAGTTCTACGTCTTTTCCCCCAGTTGTTAAGTGAATTGTACAGTTGTTAATCAAATCTGACTTCTCCCATTAACTTTGCTTGTGAGAAGCCAGCTGGAAGATCACAAATGGCAATCACATGAATCTGGGACACAATAACCATGTAAATACATGTTGGTTGCCAAGCAACTGAATTCTGATCACATGGCCATAGGGAGGCTGTGATGGTCATAATGCAAGGATTTGTCGTTGCTAAATAAATGATTGTAAATCAAGGAATACCCATATTTGGAATCAAATAGCAATAGCACTTAGACTTATATACCGCTTCCCAGCCATCTCTGAGCAGTTTACAGAGTCAGCCTATTGCTCCCAACAATCTGGGTCCTCATTTTACTGACCTTGGATGGATGGAAGGCTAAGTCAACCTTGAGCCAGTGAGAATCAAACTGCTGGCAGTTGGCAGTCAGCAGAATTAGCCTGCAATACTGCATTCTAACCACTGCGCCACCATGGCTCTTGCAATCAAATACATTTTCATATTAAATAAAAAAGGCAAATTTTCCAAAGGACTTACTTCAGAGGACCAGAAATGCACATCTGGGGTACCACAGTCATGAGTTTTCTGCATCCTTCATCACCAAGCTGGTTATCTGATAAACTGACATGTTTCTTCAGGTTAGTAATGGACTAAAATGCCTCTTTCTCTTAATAATTGGAAAAAAATGGCTACCTACTTGATTTCAGACAGGTGGGAACAGTTCTGGAGAATGTCTACCAATTCCTCTGCCCTTTGTGAATCTAACTGGCAGTCTTGCAATCTGGACAATGCAAGAGGAAAGCAGAAATCATGAATATATATATATATATTAGTTGACTCCATTCATCATTTTTGTCCCTGTTTGTGGCACATGAAGCTTTTGCAAACTTAATAACATTATGCCCTGTTATTGTTGCCAATGTGGAAAGGCATGAACTCAAGCTGACTAATGCAACAGCTAAGTCATGGCTTAACAGAATAGTGGAGCTGGAAGGGACCTTGGAGATCTTCTAGCTCAACCCCCTGCTTGAGCAGGAAATCCTATACCATTCCAAATGACTATCCAGTCTCTTCTTTAAAAACTCCAGTGATGGAGCACTCACAACTTCTGAAGGCAAGCCGTCCCACTGGTTAATTGTTCTCATCATTAGGAAATTTCTCCTTAATTTTAGGTTGCTTCCCTCTTTATTTAGTTTCCATCCATTGTTTCTTGTCTTGTTTTCTGGTGCTTTGGAGAATAGGTTGACCCCATCTTCTTGGCCCCTCAAATACTGAAACACTGCTATCATCATTTTTGTTTGGGATGGTATGGGGGGGCAGGGGGTTGGACTAGAAAACCTCCAATGTCCCTTCCAGCCCTATGATTCTGGATGACCAGTAGCAAGGGGAATGGACTCAGTTACAGCAATAATGGGGGCACCTAAAGGACTACGTTAGGGAGTGATCATCATGGAGAAAATCTATCAAATTTCAAATTCAGATTTTATTTGTCACATGCACAATCATACATGGTACGATATGCAGTGAAATGCTTACGCAGCCATTCACGACCACAGGTAAGTTAGGGCAGAATGGGAGGGTAGGAAATAGGTTGGGAATAAGTTGAAGAACGGGAGGTAGTTGGTAAGAAAGGAGGTAATTGGGTAGGTGGTTAGGAGAACAACTCGATGGAACACAATCAATCAATACAAATATTCCAATATATTTCTCTTTCACAGGAATTGCAGAAGAGGGCTATAGTTTATAGGACTATACATGCTCCAAAAATAATTCAGGAATGTATTTTGAACTGAAGTTTGTACCAACTTTGTACTTTTCTGTTGCTCTTCAAGTTTTTCTAGGTATCTTGTTAAGATATTTAATTTAATAGCTGGAGCAGTGAAGGATTGTACAGGAGTCCTCGACTAACAACTGTTCATTTAGTGACCATTCAATGTTACAATGGTACTGAAAAAAGTGACTTATGACCATTTTTAACACTGTGATCATTAGATCAAAATTCAGATGCTTGGCAACCGGTTCATACTTATGACCGTTGCTGTGTCCTGAGGTCAGGCGATCCCCTTTGGAAAACCTTTTGACAAGCAAAATCAATGGGGAAGCCCGACTCACTTAACAACCGGGTTACTAACTTATCCCGCTGCCATGATTCATTTAACAACGGAGGCAAGGAAGGTCGTAAAATGGGGCAAAACACACTGAAGAAAATGTCTCACTTAACAACAGACATTTGTTGGGCTTAGTTGTGGTTGTAAGTCAAGGGCCACCTGTACAATGAGTAAGAACACATAATTATAGCTAACTGTTTGAAGAGAGCTGGCCACTATGTGCGGTAACTTAAGCTGTGATTGATTTCTATAAGTGTAAAGGGGGACTTTCCTTCTTTCCCGCCTTTTTCCTCTGTGCGTGGTCTGTGAAAATTTACCTCACGATGTTCCTGTTGTGTTGATTTACTTGATGATGCAGGTAAATATACAGTTGTAAAATGCATTTATTGATATAAAACTACAAGTTTGTGCCAGCATCTCTGACTATTTGGACACTGACTGTGCAATTCTCTGACAAATCTGCCAAAATGTGGCCATCTGATAAATCACATTAATTCTTAGGGGTGCTGAGCTCCTTAAAACAACTGTGACTTTTGAGGCTTGAATGGAAGCCTGAAAATTGACCAGCAACTTTATATTATTTTTATATATATATAATTTTTATTTTGATAATGTTAAACATAAAGATTCAATATTTATATAAACAGTATGTTGTCTGAATACAGTTGTTTTTAAGAAGTAATGGTAATAATAATAATTTTCATAACTTTAATAATCTAATAATCATAATAATAATAATATTTGCTTATCTAGTAACTTTAATAAGCAGCATAGTGGTGCTGGATTCAGGCATGATCTGAAGTCAATTTTCTGAATTAATTTTCAAACGTGTTCATGCCGTGTTGTTTGGGCTGTATTATCATAAAATCCTAAGTCTAAAATCATATGCATACATTATTGTTATAAATATGATGCCTTAGAAACTTTATTGTATCCTCAAATAATTTTAAGGTACAGGTTTTGGGTCTCTCTCTTTTTCTTTTTTCCAAATGCTTCATGTAATAAATCCCCTAGGTTTGTTATTTAAAACAAGCACAAATGTAAAAATACTATTTGGATAAACTTTTTTTTTAAAGTGCCACTGATAAATTCTGACATTCAGAGGTACTTACTGTAAAATTAAACTTCTGGGTTTAGGAGCAATTTCCTCTTCATTAATTCCCACATCTTTTAATCTGAAACCATGACATACAATAAATATGAATTCCATCCATTGTTTCTTGTTCTGCCTTCAGCTGCTTTGGAGAATAGGTTGACCCCCTCTTTTTTGGGGCAGCCCCTCAAATATTAGAGCACTGTTAACACATCACCCCCAAATTCCTTAAAACCAGTTTCTCACCTTGGTTCTTTTGGAGAGAGGTCCACAAAGGAGATTATTAAGATGTTTTTCCTGGAACTAAGCAATAGAAAAATAATATATGAGTTTAGTCCAACAAAACAGCTTTATGGAATAGTATTAATGACAGTTGCCCACAAGGCCAGCAATCTGCTATTTACCTCATAATCAAGAGATAAAGAAGGTCTTATTTTAAGATAGGGGGAAATCTTGCAATCTTTAGCAGTTGGTACCTTATTTGAAGCTTGGAAACATTTGGACAATTTGCAGCTGCTTTGCTGAAGGCCAGGACAGTTCCCACAGAAATCTCATTGAAGCTTAAACTGTTTAAAATATAATAAACTCGCTGTTGCAAATCCATGGCAATTACTTGTTAAGCAGAAAATGTCATCCATGTTCACCCATATGCAAAATTTCAGAGATTAAAATTACAGTTATTTTGTGACCCAGTTTTTTCTATTTTATTAATTGGACTTTTATTTTAAATACAAAATATCATTTTGTATGGATCAAACCAATTTGCTGAACTATATTTTGAGATTGTATTCATGCATTTCATTAAACCATGATGTGATAGCTGCTTTTGTTTTAGATGATACCTATCTTTTATAAACCATTGTTTATGTTTAGAAGGTTTCCTACCTTGAGTAGGAGGTGGGACTAGAGGACCTCCAAGATCCCTTCCAGCTGTATGATTCTATGTTCTAAGGCAGAATGAGCTACCTACCCAGCTAACCACAGTTAACCTGAAACCTAAGCATAGAAACCTAACTGTAACTAAATAATACATGGAATTAAGATGTGAATAAATTGTAACAGGCACAGTTCACTGTGCAAAACACTGCACAAATATTCCATAGAACCAATATGGTGCAGTTATTAAGAAATTGGACTAAGATTAGGGAGAACAAATACAGCTTTTCCTTCTCAATGCAATGTACCTCACAGCAGAGTTGTGAGGAGAATCAGGTAGTGTGACAGCCATGGACTGTACACTGCATTGAACTTCTCTGCAAAGGTGGGATATAAATTTAATAAGTAAAATATGGGGATAGCCACTTATGTAAATATTCCTCAGGAAAAAAATATTTATATTGTGTGTAGTGTATATGTATTTTGATAATGCTGATTGTCACAAGGCAATTTTATGACTTGAAAGGTAGTGATTTCTCAGAATCGTAGGTCAAACATGAGACATGAGCTGCTGTATTAATAGATTCAGAACAGGATATAGATATAAAATGTATTCTGTCAGAAACATGACAGTTATTTGAAGCTACGTTTGGGGCCTAGTTGGCTGGGGAATTCTGGGAGTTGAAGTCCACATCTCTTAAAGTAGCCTAGGTTGAGATACATTGTTTTATACTGTACTTACTCCATTGTCTTTAACTTTTCCATGGTAGGAAATATTTCTGCCAACTTGATCATGTCCTGCTCCTTTAACCTGTTGTCCTGAAAACTGAAATATAGCAACTGATTAAAATAGTAAGATCTCTTATTCATGGTCAGGCATGCGACTGCTTCACACTTTTCCCTAAATGACAAGGTTTAAATTACTTTATTTCTTCCAGCTGGTGACAGTTTGGCAAAACTCGAACGAGATCTTCAAATCCTGGGCTTTTAAGATTTCCACCAGTTAACCTGAAAACGAAAAGTGACATTGTAGTAATGGAGTCTAAATCCCATTTTCCCACAGAGTGCACAAAAAAATGGATTCTGTAATTTTGATGGACCGTAATGTCATACTGAATATTAAGTCATGGCTTGTTTTAATCATGGTTTTTTGAATTAGCTGCAGGACTTTAATGTGTACATGTCACATATTATAACTGTACCTTTTTTCTGCTGAGAACTAGGAGGAGGAGGAATTCATAAACTGAAATTGATATCATGCCTAATTTTCAGACTCAGTTTCCATAGATTATAAGAAGTACTGACTAAATATTAACTTTATGGCACACAATGCACAAGTATACAGATAGCCATGACTTATGAACATTTGTTCAATGTCCAATTACAACAGCAATGAAAAAATGACAACTGTTTTTCCCACGTACGAGTCTCACAGCATCCCTTGAGTTATATGATCAAAATTCAAGCGCCTGGCAAGCATGTGTTTATGACATGTGCAGCAGAAGCACAGGGTCACAATTTGCAGCCTTCACAGGTGCCTTCTGACTAGCAAATTCAAGGGGAGAAGCCAGACTGGCTTTTAACAACCACAAGATTCACTTAATGACTGCTGTGATTCACTTAACAGCCATGACAATAAGGTTGTACAATCAGGCACGGGCTCACTTAACAATTGCATTGCTTAGCAACAACAAGTTCCACTACCAATGATGGTCATAATTCAAGAATTATCTGTAGTTTTAGGCCACTGTGGGAGCTGTCTATGGTTCTGAATAAGAAGAGGAGACGATGCAAGTCCCTTCACGCCTCTGTTCCACAATTGTAGATAACGTGACTTTGGAGAGATGCTTACTGAAATGTTGTCAGGAGTTTGATCTTAGGCAAGGTTTTGGAAAGGGCTCCTGCAAACTCACTTCCATATTGCCTGTTCTTGAAGCTACAAACAAACAAACAAAAAAGCAGAAGGCAGATATGATTAAGAAGCCATTGGTCTTATTCACAGAATCATAGGGCTGGAAAGGGCCAGGGAGATCTTCTAGTTCCTTCCCAAGGCAGGAGTCCTGATACCAGGGCTCCCCAAACTTGGCAACTTTAAGACCTATGGATTTCAACTCCCAGAATTCCCCAGCCAGCATGGCCGGCTGAAGAAGTCTGCAAGTTGAAGTCCATGCGTCTTAAAGTTGCTGAAGGTGAGAAGCAGTGCTTTAGAGAAAAATCCAGCTCCTTCCATCTTCCATGATCTAGTCCTTTGCATGCCGGTAGATGTCTAACATGTCATTTCTTGATTATTTTTAAACATTCCCCAAGCTACTGTGATAATTAGTAAAGGCCTCTAATAATAGAAACAATATATTTGCTTTTAAATAAACACAAACCAGAGATTGGCAAGTGGTACTTATGAAACCTAGGGGAGATGTATGTATGTATGTATGTATGGATATGTATTTTTTAAAATTTATTAGCCAGCCATTTTATGGGATAACAACTCTGGACGGCTGCCCTCACGAATGTAAGTCATGAACCAAAATTGAATTAAAATGAAAATACTTTTTTTCAGAATTGACTAACATCTCATAATGTTTTGTGCTCTTATTCAGAAACCCCAAATTTCATGGAAATGTGGCATTTTCACATAGGATCTTGCAAGATCTCAGGATACATTTCTCCCCAAATTTGGAAATCTTGCAATAAGAGGTCTTCAATTCTTTTGGGTTTAGCAAGACCTGCTTCCTGACATTTACCTAATGATACTTGCAAATGAAAAGATTGCCAAAATCCTATTTTATGCACTCACAAATGTATACATCTTCTGATGGTTAAGTTGGCCTTTGTCTCTTACCTCAAGCTCTTTATATTTCCACAACTTCCCCAGATGTCCAAGTAGTCCAACTCCATAAGGCAGCCATCAAAATCCAAGCACACACCATGAGGACTTCCATTGATGAGAAAAGCTAAAGTCACCATATCGAAGGGCATCAGCCTGAAATTTCTGAACTGATATTTGAAATTTAACTCTTTTGCAACGTGCTGTGCTAAGTGAATGTCTTGTGTCTCATACACGCAGTGGCACAACTCTACTATCCTAGGTCCTGTTAAATTACCGACCGCAAGTTTCTGCAATATCTTTGTGATAATACATTGCCGTTCCTGAATCCAAACCTCATTTTGCCCAGCTAAGGAACAAAGAAATTGTCTACATTCTTGAGATGAAAGGCCAGACAAGAAGGCATGGTAGTTCTCTGTAAAGAACATCCTTGTCTCTTTCTTCAGAATCCATTTTTTCCTCAGCACAAAGTTCTCCTTCAACTTCTTGCAATCTACTGTGGGGCTTGTCAACAGGAAGAGGGCTGCAAAGAATTCCTGCCAGCTAAAATGAGCAAAAGTGTAACCTGTTTGCACAGGGTCCTTGCCCATTTTCACTTCGGAGGTCAAAAGAAGACCAAAGCGACAAGAAAAATCTTTCACGTCTCTTGGGACCTCTCCAGCATCAAAAACCCCTTTCTTCTCTTCAAGGCCCTTGAAGGCTAACATACACAGATCCGCAAGGATTTTTTGATGTTGAGCCATGTCTATTTCATTCAAAGTCCTCCTACCCTGATGTTTGCAGATGAAGGTCTGGAGCACTGCGAGGTAAAACTGAGACCTGGTTTGAGGAAGGTGGACACTCTCTGAGTCTTCAAGGAACAAATGCTCCAGGTAGATGCAGACAATGTGACACAGCACAGGGATGTAACACATGCTCAAGTGTTTGCCATTTTCGTTCAGAAGAGCAAGGGCCTGCTCTTTCTGCAAAGGCTGTTGGAAAAAATAGCTAACATATTCCTCAACTTTGTCACGGTCAAATCCCCAAATTTCTGCTGGCAGGATGGTACTTCCGACTAATACTGCAGGGAGCAGCTTTGGCCGGCTTGTAATCAACACTGTGCAACCTGGCAAGAGTTTTCCGTGGCAAAGACTAGCCACCAGTTCAGAGACAGAAAGAGGTATGAGAAGATCCAAGCAGCAGGTGAAGGAAATGGGTGGGAGCTCAATGTTCTCCATAAACTCATCCAGACCGTCCAAAATGACCAAGGTCTGTTGGGCATTCTCCAGGAGAAATTGAAACACTGTTTCGGGTTGATCCGGTTGGAGGAAATAATCAAAAAAGAGTTCTTGGAGAGTTAGTTTTCTCTTGATGAGGTTCAGCTGCTTGAACTCAAAGAAGAAGACCAGTTTGAATTGTGGAAGGGCTCTTTCGGCCCACTGCTGACAGATTTTATGAACCAGCCACGTTTTTCCCATTCCAGCCTTACCCAAAAGCAGAACAACCTGGGCAATGCCCATCTGGACACTTTTGAAAAGCTCAGACAAGTTCATCATTGGGATGCCATGGTCCTTGGATTCATGTGGGGACATTGGTTCCTCTTTGATTTTCTCTACTCCAGCCTTCAACTTGGATGTTTTGCTTTTATGGATGACAACGTTGACAAATATTTGGCTGAAAGCCAAAGGCTGGTCTTTTGTTTCTGCTGCTTCTGCGGAGTGGCTAATTCCATATTTTCTAAACATCAAGCTGAGGATGTGTTGACTGTATCTTTCAGCAGCATCTGGGAAAGGTATATCAGATATAATCCAATGGCAATGTTTATACAGGTAAAAGGCAAGAACTGTCCTCAGACTCCAAAGGAGTCTTTAGCATGCTGAAATGCATTTTCCACGACAGTCTTGGAGGGCTGATATTTTTAAAAAATCCATATAAGCTGAGACTGCCCTTGCATACAAAAGAACTATAGCTCACATCCTAACTATACTGCATCTTCGACGTGGACCCATGGACGCATCTTATTACACCTTACCTGATAAAAAAAAACTGGGAAACATCCATCTTTTTTAATGTACAATCACTGTTATCGGATCAGTCCGATGTAATCTCTTTGAATGCAGCTGAATTTTGTTATACTGTCTACAAAATTAGGCAGACAAAATTGATGCCCATTGATAATCCACCATCAATTGTTAAAATACTATCTTGGTTTTTTTTTATGTTTGTTATTTGTAATGCTGGTCTGTGAAGTTGGTGAAATTACTATGTTTCTACTGGTATCCCTCAATTTATGAGCATTTGAAGTTAAGTCCCATCTGAAAAAGGGGGCTTATGATCTGGAGCCAAAGTGCTAACAATCACCTCCCTTCCTCCCTGCGGTCACATGACTGCTCTTCAGGTGCTCGGCAATATGGCTGCATGTACGGCCATTTGTAGCATCCTGCTATCACGTGACTTCGTTTTATGTCTGATTTGCCCCAAATCGGCACTTCCGGTTTTTGACAAAAGCATGCCATAGCAAACAATGGTTTCACTTCATGACCATAGGGTTCATTTAATGATTACAGTCTTTACTTTAAGACTGTGGCGTTTACTTAACAACCACTGCAAAAAAAAAAAAAGATGTAAAATTGAATTGATCATATGATGACCTGTTTTACCCTTGTTACAAATTACAATCATAATTGTTAGGCTCCATTACAGTTTTATTTAAGGACTGCCTGTAATTACAACATTCGTTAACAGTATCATTTCAATCAGCAGTGTGTTCATTTCTGAGATACCTGGGATACTGGAATTCAACCATTTAAAACTAAATTTTAAATTTTAAACTAAAGCCCTCCTATTGGCTTTCATAAATATTTGTTATTAATAAATCAATTTTATATGCAGGATGTTAAGAAATGAATGGGATAAAGAATTAGAAATTCTCATGCTGTCCAAATAATGGGGAGTGTCTTAACTTCTATAGCAAGAGTGTTAATGGACCTCAAACTATGACTTATACAACAAAAAAATAATAGATCCAATATATTGGATTCCACTATATTTGCAGACAAAAAGACTAAGACAGCACCCTGTTGGAGATATAATAAGTACAATACTTCCTTAAAACACAAGTTTTACAATGTGCAATACTTGCTAAGTTTGGGGAGAATGTAGGGGATGTGTCAGGTCCCTTATATTTTTATTGGGATGCTGGCATTCTGGTGGGAGGGGGAGACTTGGAGGGATGTCTATATGAAGATTCTGTTTCTATTTCCTTTATTGTGCTGTGAGTTTCTGTTTCCTGTATTGCTGTGCTGTGGGAGGGGTTTTCTTTGCGCTGCTTTAAATTGCTGTCCCTAATTCCTGGGAAAATTTAGTTCCTGCCTAGGCCTCTTGTTATCACACGGTTTCAAGAGTTCTGCTTTCTTGGGAAGATCGGAGAGGCAAGACCTTAGCAGGATGATATAAATATAACTGTGCAACGAAAGTTAGAATTTTCAAAGGATAATCTTCTTTTGGATTACATACCGATTACATGAACTTTGACAATGGGCCAACATAAATGGATTCTCCGTGCCTCTTTCCATTAAGAAAGGGGGGGAAAGCATCCTAACTCCCTAGCCTAGGGAGAGGGGGCGGTATATAAATTCAATAAAACTAAATTCAATAAAACTAAACTAACTGCTGGATTCCCAAATTGTACAGATGTTGCCACCATCAGCCTCCAGCCGACCAGTGCGTTCCCACAGGGTTGGCCTCCTTGGGGTTCCACCGTCTAGACCAGGGGTGGGCAAACTTGGCCATTTTGTGACTTGTGGACTTCAACTCCCAGAATCCCTCAGCCAGCTTT